>APFE031719098.1:0-34506 GCA_000404065.3 Pinus taeda | reverse complement strand
CCCTTATCAATTTACTAGCCTAATATCTTTGATCCTAATTGGTCAGCTTATCATATTGAAAGATCTACCGAATCTAACCCGAGAGAGCCTTCTCATACCTCGTAGGGTTAGCTACGAGGTGAAATGGCTTGATGTAGCCTTGAGAGTTTGTCTATCTCAGCCTAGGTGAATTCCAAGCGCTAACACCTTCATTTCTTGTTGCTTTAATTTTCTCCATTTCTTCCCTTCCCTCCTCTTGTTGTTTGCTGGTTAAATCTTCATCTAGGAAGAAGTATGAGCCTTTCAAGAGTTTCTTTTTCCCAAGAGATGATGTTTGTCTTGCACGCTTGCCATGGCGACTTTTGTGGGTCGAGGTCTCTCTTCACATATCTTCCCCACCCGCCTTGCTTGTCAAAATTTCCCTTTCCAATGTAGTTTCTCTTTCAGAAAGTCTCTTGTCAAATTGAGAGTACTCTCATTCTTCCCATAATCCCTTATTCCCCTGATAATAAAGTTTGTTTCTTTGTCATTTCTTTCTTTGTGTTCTCTTTCCTGTGCTCTACGAGCACTTGCTTCTTCTTCTTTCGCTGTCCTTATGTAACCATTAGTGTCTTCAGCTCTAGCTTTGATTTCTTTTATACCGTCTTTCCTATTGTTCTTTTTTGCCTTCTCTTTCAAAAGCTCTATTTGTTGAGATACTTGTGTATCTACCTGAGTTGCTTTAGAAATTATCACATTCTTCTTTGCTGCTATTGATTCTTTCATGGTTTGCCACACTGTCTTCATGCTTTGCCATTCTTGTTTTCCTGTCTCTAGAACCTCTTGTAACATTGTTACTTGTTCTTTTAAATTTCTATTACCTTCCATTGAACATCGATTTGCAAATGTGATCTCTGAAATTTTGCATCCCTTTCTTGTTCTTTGGCTTCCAAAATCTCCAGCTTTGTCTTGGCCTTCATCAATTCTTGGACATAGAGATCCGATGACCAAGTAAGAAGTGTAGATGTGGGACTATCAATGATTGACTCTTCTATATTTTTGTTGCTCGTATTTATTTTCTTTCTCTAGAACTGTTTTTTTCTTCTTTTTTTCCCATTTAAGGCGAGCAAGCCTATGCCTTGCCTCGATATTGCTTTGCATTTACCCAAATCCACTTTCCTGTTTTGTCGGTTGTAGCAATTTTGACTTGACCCAAATGATTTGTTTCCACAAAACCTAAGATTTCCTTGCCATTTTTAACACTTACAATTGATTTGTATTCCATTATAAGATGTAACAAAAGTTGAGACTGTCTGAAAACAAGCCCCAAGGACTCTTTAAACGAATTTAAAAAACCACGAGATTGTTTCCCTTGAAAAAATTTTAAGAGATTGACGCACAAACTGAGAGCTTCAGAACCCAAGAAATATTCCAACTTAGATTTACCACTATAGGCCACACGTTCACTTCTAAAGTTCTTAATCTGCTACAAGAGCCACATCATCTATAGAAACTTGAGTCTGCTACGAAACTCTACGAAATTCACCAATTGTTCACCTACTAATTTTTCTGACGCGAGACTGGTTGCTGGACCAGAAAAGCATTCAAATTTATAAGAAACCTCGAGTGTGCTTGGAGTTGTCCATTGGTCCAAGCCACCCTCGAGAAAAGCGGGTAGGTTTTAGGGTGTTTATTGTTTTTATTACAAACGTTCTTGAACTTTATGTGATTCTAGACCAACCTTAGATCAATTTTAATCAATTTCAAGGGAATTTCATGAAATTATTCACATTCTTGCTTGGCACCAGGTTCAATTTGAAGTTGTCGAACCTCATCAAATAAATTCAGTGGGCAATGAAGTTTAGTGAATTTTGACTTTAATTGATTTTGTTTGCATAGAACCTAGGTGAAGAGGATAACACTTCTTCTCAAGTTACTAGAGCGGGGTTGTGGACATATATATATCACAAGGAAAAAATCTTTGCACTTTTGCTCATTTGAGCATGATACGCAACGTAGACCTTAAATTCTTTAAGGCATGAGATTGGGTCAAAACAAGACTCAAACCCATTACAACAATATACTCAATATAAACTCAACATGTAACAAGAATAAAACCTAGATAAGGATAATAACGCTTCATCCCATATATATATATATATATAAAATTTCTCCCGAGAGGTGGGAAACCCATTCAATGGTTCCCGCGCTCCCGGGAGCTTTGGAACTGTATGGGAATGTTACCTTTTCAGCGGGAGCTACAATAAGAGTTGGGGAAAGTTCTGGGAGCTTTGAAGGTTGTTTTTTTCTTTATTTTTGTTGTTCCCTGGGGTTGGGGAATACAAAGCATGTAGAGAAATATGCTACACTACCCACAAAACATGAGCCTATGTTGAAACCTTTGCAGAAAGAAAGGCCAAAGACATCCTTAACATCGATATACTTAATTGAGACACTGGAGCAATCTCTTGATAGGTTAAGGAAGCATATGGCACTTCGCGATATCTGGGATGTCATGCTCATGCTCATGAGTGTTTCTTTTGTTGTTTATGTATATATATATATATCGCAGAAGATTGTGTGTGCATATTGTATGTGGCAGTGAATGCTTCAACATTAGTCATTTTTTCTCTAAAGAATAACTAGAGAAACATGTCACAACACTGATAATGAACTTGACATTTTATATATATATATATATATATATATATATAAGGGAGAAGATTCAAGAGAGAAACACCCAGAGAATATATTTATATATAAGAGAATAATATATATTTAAATTGATTTAAAATTTTGGATTATATAATTATATAATTATTTTTTTTTTTTTATATACCATCTGATAACCGTTCCAATTTTGGAAACCTCTAACACTCTCACATTCCAAAAACTCATGCAATATATATATATATATAAATATTATATATATATATATATATATATAATTCACCATGATATAACTTGAGGTTTTCTATTAAAATATATATATATATATATATACACACGATATCAAATGATAGTTTTGTAGTTGGTCAATTTCAAAATGAGGAAATGAAGGAAAGTTACCCTCCATTTGTTTTTTTCTTTTGTCTTTTTTTCTTTTTCATTTTCATTGGAAAGGATTGGGAGAGGAAAAAATGGGAAAATTCAGGGAGAAGATGCAAAAGCTTAAGTTCGACTTTATTGACATTCCCACCAAACTCCTCTGGTAACACAGTAACGGACATTAAAATTGGCATGGTCAGTAAACTTCACTCGTGTTCAGGGATGGAATTTGACGGGCATTTTGCCCGTCATAAGGCTTTTTGCACGTATTTGATGGCTGGAATTTGTCATTCCCCGTTTTGAGTGACGTGCCTCGAAGAGTTAAAGACGGATTTTTGACGTTTGGAACTTTTTCCAAAACGTTTTTACGCACCAAACGTTCTTACGCGGCAAGTTTTTTCATATAACAGGGTATTTTTTGGGCAAGTTTTTTTAATTTGTTGTTTGTGGTGGTTATTTGTTTTGTATTTTTTAATATTTTAACATGATTTCAGATTCCACATCATATATATTGATCTTTTAATGCGTTAATTTGTTCACTAAGGTACATTATATATAATATATATATATATATATATATATATATATATATATATATATATATATATATATATATATATATTTTAATGTGTTAATTTGTTGTTTGCGGACCTGCGGTGGTTTTTACGTTAAAAATTTTGAAAAAACCAATTTGTTTTGTATTTTTTAATATTAACATGATTTCGATTTTTTACGATTTTTTTCCCAATTTAGATTCTCATAGATTTTTTTCGCAATGTTTTTTTTTCAAAAATGGTTTTTTATCCACCATGCCATCTCAATCTAACATAATACCGCCTCAATATAATAGAAAAGTCAAGACTCTCAAAAGTTTTTTTTCACTTGCTATGTAAAATGAAGGAAATCTTTAAAAACCTCTCCTGTGCAGTATTAGCATAAAATAGGAATGGTTTTTCCAATTACTGTTAGCCTTGGAAATCACATATCCAATATTAATAGCCTCTCATCATCCAGTTTGTGTGCAAGAATTAACAAGAAACACCAACCATTTGCAAATATGACTATTGCCACGTCCAGAAACAGCAAAAACAAATCCCCATTAAGCAGATATGAGGTCACAGAAAGAAGCCGACATCTTGAGTGACATTGCATATCACTCTCCATTGTAGTATTCATCGTCAAACAAACATTACAAAACCGTTAACAAGCTCTAGTTCTCAACTTCCTCTACCAAAATTCTAATCAACCTCCGTGGAAACACGAGCAATCTCATAATAAATATTCATCCCTATCCTCAGGCAATATAATGAAGAAAAAGGAATGTGCCTTTCTGTGATCAAACATTCAGAGGTCACAAGTAAGCAGAACATATGCCTTGAATGAAGCTTGATTAGGCTCTTTTGGCGCTTTATATTATTTTACCATTTCAGTGGTAGCTAGTTATTATAGACTTGTATGAGTTGGAAACTTATTGAGACATCCCTGTATATGCCTTGTGAATATTTACAGGGTGATAAACTTAAAAACCGATTGAAATATGCACAACACATAGCTCATCCCAAGACAATTTGTCTCAGAAACATTAGAGTGCCATCTCTTTCCTAGCATAAGATATGCAAAAAGCATAAATTATATACAACTAAGAATAGATGTGGCTGTCTTTCCAGCAGGGTATTTTTTGGGCAAGTTTTTTTAATTGAAAATATGCTAAATTCTAAATTCTAAAGCCGACATGAATTATGTGGGGCATATACGTGGGCTTTACATGTAATAAAGGGAGGTCGGCCATGAATAAGCAACCCCCTTAACATGAGGAAGGAAACGTATATATATGAGTGAAGGAAGAGCTCATTTCACTCATCGACTTTCGCTTGAAGAGCTCTTCGCATAAGAGACAAGGGAAGTGCGAAGGACGAAGGGGATATGCGCAATCCTCATGCGCATAAAGACTAAAGGTACTTCGCATATTTCAGATTGGTTTATGTGGAGTTCTCGTTTTTCCTTACGACAAATATATGAAAAAATTCAACATAATTATTTAATGAATGGTATTTTTTAATCAAAACTTTATTAGTGAAGGGTTAATTTATTATGAGAACATCACTCTTGAAGGGAAAAATTTTTAATATAACGTTTCTTGACGGAAAGCATAAGGACCCAAAACGTCAAAAAAAAATTGTATGACGGGTAAAGAGAAATCCAAATTCCTACCCTGTTCGTGTTCATTGGAAAAAGATGATTCCGATGCAGTTTTAAATAAAACAACTACAACATGAAAGAAACAGTGGTTATTTACAACAATGACGTAATATCACCCTCAATCAAATAATAAGCTAATAGAGAAGCTCGTCAAAACAACGAACAGTAAATACTAACTAACACGATTTTCAGGACTTTGGTGACACAAGTCATTAATGTAAACAGTACATCGTGAAATTAACTCTTCTCAGATGAATTCAGGTGTAAAGAGAAAACTGGCGTTTAAATTTTGAATTAATAAACACAAATAACTTGGAGGCTCTGGAAAATGATATATGCACTTGAATGTACAATACACCAAAATGTTTTTCGTTGGCCACTGCAATTAAATGGTTGAGCCTCCGAATGACATTGGAGAGCTTCTTAAATAGTGATTCAATACTATACATGCAAGCAGATCTAAGATGTCACACTAACCATGAGAACATGAGAAGGAATGGTGGCTCCGAAGAAATTTAGGGACAGCCAGATGTGAGACGTTTGGTGAGAGTGAAATGAAGAATGAAATGAGAAAATCGGCTTAGGTTATGGCTTTCAATTTATACAAAATGGGGCGCCTGTTACAATGGGCATGTTTTTTTGCCGATTTTTAACCCAACCAAAAAGCTATAGCATGAAGGACGTCTAGGAATACCCGAAAATAAAGGATTGTGGCACTATCATCGAAAAGTCACCTAATTTCATCCAGAGCATGAGGATGATCCCCTGAAAGTCCCCAGGCCCTTGATATCCCCAAGCGTTTCCGAACGTTTCCAAGAAGTACTAAACTCCTCGAAACACAGGATAAGCCAGGGTATGGGTATCGAAACACAGGCTAAAACAGGGTATGGGTTTTGAAGCCAGAATTGATCCCAGGCAACATAGTGAATGTGATATTTTTTCTTTTCCAAAACATTTAACGTACTCTTTTGCATGTCAAAGTTTATCAATTCTTAAGAAACTAGCCACCTATGTAGTAGTCCTTCAAATCTTTTGATCCGTGAAGTACAAAAAGTTTATAAATTCCACTTCTTGCTACCTATTTCTTATAACCTAGTGAACAACGGGTGAAACAAATGAAATAACAATGCTAGAGGAAAATCATGGAATGCACACTAACAGTGTAACTCATCTTAATATATTTGCATATATCGATGATTACATATTTTTTACCGTTAAGATATTAATCATTTCTATTTGAAAACCCTTTCATGGCTATCGATATAAGAATTTTTCTTGATATTTGACTACTTAATCAGCCTTGCCAGCTGAAGGATTTCGTCCAAACTGGATTATCATTGGCTTTCCTTTTAGAACAAACCCATGTGCCATCTTCTGCATTCAATAAACAAAATGTAAAATTGTCAGCCTATGATAGCCTTAGCTTCAAGTTAGTCCTCGCAGATATTTGTAGCATCTTTCATTTAATGCTAATATCTATAAGAAAAAATTAATAACCACGGGAAAAAGAATTTTATAACGTGCAAAAGCATATGGAATATTCAGTTATAATGCAACACAAAGCTGCAAAAAGCTCAAGATACAAGCAATGTTATCACAACCAAACAGTGCACTGAACTGGTAGACCCCTAGACCCCTTGAACCGGGAATCAGTCAGAACCGGACAGGATCGAAAAAAGGGTCAACCAAAAAGACATAAAATATTCAAATTTTAAAGAAAAACATATATATTCATGTGCATTGATATGAATCCAAATCATGTATGCACAAGTAAGAAAAATTTCTTATTTATATAGCATGTTAGGATGCATATAACCAACATAGCTCCTAGTGCAATCATCTATGAACCAAAAATACATCAACAAACAGGCCCTAGCTGGCCTCTAGCATCCAAAACAAAATCATGCTACAAAAAAAACCTCCATATCATCAAAATCATTGCTTATATTGGGATCTTTGTCATCAATATCACCCTCTAAGCATTAAAATAAGAAAAATCTTAGCATGTCTAGTCAAGATTTTGTTTAAGTGGGTACATTTTTAGATTATAACTTGCAAAAGCATATGAAATATCCAGTTAGTGCCTCTATGAAGTGACAATGCATAATGTAACACAAAGCCGCAAAAAGCTCAAGATACAAGCAATGATATCACAACAAACAGTTACTGCACTGTAGACCCCTTGAACCAGGTATCGGTCAGAACCAAACAAGATCGGGAAAAAGGTCAACCAAAAAAACATAAAATATTCAAATTTTAAAGAAAAACATATATATTCATGTGCATCGATATGAATCCAAACCATATATGCACAAGTAAGCAAAAGTTCTTATTTATATAGCATGTAAACATGCATATAACCAAAATAGCTCCTAGTGCAATCCATCTATGAACCAAAAATACATCAACAAACAAGCCCTAGCTGGCCTCTAGCATCCAAAACAAAATCATGCTACAAAAAAAACCTCCATATCATCAAAATCATTGCTTATATTGGGATCTTTGTCATCAATATCACCCTCTAAGCATTAAAATAAGAAAAAGCTTAGCATATCTAGTCAAAATTTTGTTTGAGTGATGGGTACATTTTTAGTAGGGTCATAGAGGAGTTCAACAATCAATGCCATTAACATCAAAGTACATAGAGGGATTGGTGCTTTTGATTAAATGCTAGTTCTATGGGTAAATGAAAAAATCCAATGGAAACATTGCAATCCCCCCAATCCTGAAACCTTGAAAAACTATTAAGCCTGTTGGATTTTGAATGGGATCTAAGATTCTATTTTCTTCATATGAAATCCAGTGAAGTCGGAACGACTCTCACATATCCTAAATCAATTAATGGTAATGCTAAAAATTTAAGTAAATAGATACTTTCACTTTAAGAATTTAACGTTACCATTGATTGCATAGCATTAATAAGGCAATAAGGTCAAATACTAGGCTTCCCCACTCGCAAATTATTGCTATAAAAAAATGCATTCAAAGGGTTTATGGTAGCATTGTACAAAATTGGTTGGTTCGGCACTAAATTGGTTGGTTTGGTACCGAACCGCCCTTTTCTGGTCTGTGACACCAGTTCGGATTGGTTTTCCCTCGAAAACAGTCAGACCAATCAATTCAATCTAGTTTGGTCTGGTTTTGATAACACTACAATGTTATCAAAACCAAACCATTTTCGAACTGTAGACACTGAACCGAAACCAATAAAAAAACCGATCAACCAAAACCACACAAAATATTGAAATATTAAAGAAAAACATATATATTCATGTGCATCCATATGAATCCAAATCATTTATACATAAATAAGCAAAAGTTCTCATTTATATAACATGTAAGGGTGCACACAACCAAAATAGCACCTAGTGCAATCCATCTTTGAACCAAAAATACATCAACATATAGGTCCTAGATGGCCTCTAGCATCCAAAAGAAATCATGCTATAGCCTATAACAAATACCAACATATCATAAAAACCATTGTCAATATTAGGATCTTCGTCATCAATATGACCCTCTAAGCATTAAAATATGATACAAAAAACTTAGCATGTCAAGTCAAGATTTTGTTTAAGTGATGGATATATTTTTAGTAAGACCCATTGAGAAATCTAGGGGCATTCTCTCACTTTGATAACTACTTGTGATGTTCTTTTACTTAACCTGATGTACTTATAGTTGGCTTCTTCTTTTACTTGATTATTATTATGTTCTTATATCAAACAACTACCAAACAATGAAGATCAGCGAGACAAAAGGACACAAAATGTAGGTTGCAAGGTAGGGCCAAAACCTCTCCTCTTGAGAGGAAAACCCACAAGAAATCTTCTATTCTTATAGAGTCTTTAAATGATGAATTCCAAGACCTATGACCCTTGACAAAGACCTCTCCAAGACCAAGTCAAACCTCTCTTTTTAATCAACTTGTCTTCCACAAAGTCAACGGTAATCAAACTTGCTTCAATGCTCTAAATTTCGACGTCACTTCAGAATTCGACTTATCTTACGAGTTTGCAACTTTCGGCCTTCTTGCAATATCTGCAGTTTCGCATGTGTGAGTAGATTAAGGCAGAATTATGAGTTTTCTCTCCTTCACTTGGGTTGATCCTTTTTCCTTCATAATTTGGCTTTGCAAACTGATCTTCCTGACACCTAACTTAGCTCCTCTTGATGTGACTGTGATTTGGTCTAGCTGCAACAAATTGATTCCTTAATAATTTCTCACACATGCGTGAAGATTCAACCCTAAAAATAGTCCCTTAACACTTCGATTTTCCTTCCTTGGTTTCTCCACTTTCTCGCTAGCTATTATGCTTCTTCTTGGTAATTGAACTTGATTGGATGCTTCTCAAATGAGGCCGAATGCCGCTTATTTATAAGATTCTTGAGTGCCCTAATAGGCCGACTTGTTATTTGTAGTCCGACTTGTCTTGGAGGGTGACTTTGACTCAACTTATGACAAATAATTTTTCTTGACATAATACAAGATGCCCAATGGGGTCTTTACATATTACAATGACTCAATTGACTCCTAGACTTTATGAAAAAGCCCTAGAAGCACTCAATGGATGCTTGATCTATAAAACAATTTTGAGCATGAAAACCATGCTACAAAAATAACAATAATAAAATTTCTTGTTCTCTTTTATAAAAATCATGATTACATTACACATTATGAAGACCGAACATAGTTACATTTTCCAATACTCCCTCTTAATTAGGGAAGTATTCATAATTCATACAAGGTACTTGGACATTCTCCTACTGAAGAATTTTCATAAGAAGAGTCGGATTGGTAAGCCATCTCATAAGCTATCTAATCAGCTTAGATCAGTGCATCTCATCATATCAACCAGCATTGTCATATAACAAGGCCTTGAGTAACAACTCTATCTCTCCACTAGATTAGAGCACAATGCTGGGGAGAAAATGACTTATAGACACCTTCATCATTGTCTCTAAAGGCACATAACCCATTCGGATGTTCACAAAGTATGTCCTAGGACCATTCCCATCTTGGATTAACACATCCTCATGGAATTTCCTCTTCGACTACTCTTACCTATTGGATGCCCTACCTCATCCTTAAAGAGTATCAGAATCAATCTCATATGCTTACCCAATCCTCCATTATTTCTTCGTAGCATGAAGACAATAATGATGTGTCTACCTCTCCCTCTCAACTAGGGAGGATCTACTCATTCCTATAAAAGGAATATACCCAAGCTCCCTTCTAACAAGGGACTTCTTATCAACAGCAGCTCTCTTCAGTGGAAATCATGGTACTATCAACTGCTTGTAGGGATCCTCCTTTTGGCATTATGTCATGAACTTCAACTTCTTCGTCAAGAAGCCTTCTTCTCCATCACTTCTTCGTAGGGCATTGACCATTTCTACATCACTTCCCTTCAATGAAAATTCATATTAAACCAATAGTCATGTCATCCTTCTCTTCATCAGAAAGTGATCTCTAGTCCACATGTAGTTATCCTTTATACATCAACCTCTTCCAAGTCATGTTTCTTTCAGGATCTTCCATCCAATCTCATGAGTACTAGTTGTAGGAAACTTTCTACGACCCTCTTTCAATAGCCCTGTTACAACCCAACTAGATGCTTTCTCAAAAATAAAAAATGAACATCAAATCAAAGTTACATTTTTATGATGGTCTTTCATCATGACATAAGCTTCTTGCAACATCAACATCCTTTCACATGTTGTATGAATCCATCTCCATGACATACATAACCAAAGTTCTCCTTTTCCAGCATACATATTAGGGTCTTCATACCTTCCCCATGGAGATATCATAGCTAATCCATCTAGTTTGAAATGTTGATCACTTATCTTATCTTAAGTCACTATAGATACATCTTTCACGAACTCCTCTTTCATCCTTTTCACATATTGCTTCCTCAGGATCTTCTATACATAGTTCCTTCATCATATGAACCATAATTGCCAATCACCTCATATTCTTCATGAGGTCATATCATGTTGATTTCATCTTGTCAATATGTAGAAGAGTTCAAGGTATATTGTATTCATAACTTCATGTATCATTCATAAGGAAGAGTCCCTTCTTCTTTAATCATGCTCAAGACATAGAGCATTCAACCATTCTATCTGCAACTATATGATGACATGCCTTTATTTATCAAACATATACATACCTCTTCCTTCTTTTGGTCATCTAGGCTTCCTTCTAGCAGCTTCCTTTCCTTGCTTGAAGATGAAAATACTTCAACCAAATTGACATGCTGCACATCTTTGTCATTATACCATCATCTCTCTAAACTGTGAATTCCACACAAGGTGGAATGTAGACTATCTGCGAGACACTTCTTCCAAGTAGAGGTGAATCTTTTAACAAAGATTCCAATGAAGGATCTTGATGATCCTCATTTTGCAAATGCTTCTCTCTAATGATGATGATGTATGATGATCTATCTTTCTGTCTTGCTAGATAACTTGCTCCAACCATATAGACTACTACTTCAGTTATCTATCTATGATTCTAATGATGATGTCATGAACTACTTTCTTTCTATCAAGTGAGATGATTGCTATAACCATATAAACTTCTATTATGGTTGGCCTGTTGAATAATCTAGGGAAATTAGTATTAGTAGGATTCTTCTAGGCTTGATGACAATTTGTGAAGTGTTTTTACAATTTATCTTAGCTTGATCTTCTTCTTATTATTAGTGTCTGTGTTGACTTCATCAAACTGCTACCAAAAACAAAGAGACAAGAACACAAGATGTTTGGCTTTCTGCTAGGGCCAAAACCTCTCCCTCTTGGAGAGGAAGTCTGCACGTAATTCTTCTTATGGAGATTCCAATTGACAAACACCAAGACCTTGACACTTGACCTTCTATGCCACTCCAAGACCAAGACACCATTCTTTTTCTTTGTCACTGCTGCGATCATCATTATTGCTGCACTATCGAGATCTTCATTGTTGCAACATCATTGCTGCACTTTCACCGAGGTCTTCACCATACCACTGAAATCCACATGAGGTATGCTCCTAGACTCACTAAGATCTTGATTGTCTTACCATAGCTCTGCCTTTCCAAAATCATAGCTGCACTCTACCTTATCTTTGTCGTGACTTTGATAACATATCTTCACCAATGGACCGAGATCTGTATCATGGCCTTATCTCCGCTAGGATTATAACTGAGATCTTTATCTTCATTAGGATCATTATTGATATCATGATTATAGTGTTGATTATGTCTATGATATAGATACTTCACTGAGATCCTTACTGTGACCTTGTGAAACCGAGACAGCAGAGAGATATGCGAGAACTTCACTGTATCTATCACCAAGACTACACCTTACTGTCCTGCACCCATCCGAGAATCTGTCTGTACCCATCCGAGATTCTATCTGCACCCATCCGAGATCTCAGAGCCTTGTCTAAGATTTTTCTTGCTCTTTTTCGCAGACCCTAATGGGGTATATATAGTGGTTATTCTTTCATAAATAAGCTGACATGAGTGTGAACCATTGTGTCATTAATTGGGCTGACATGATTGTCCTTTTAATTCATTTGTAGGCCGACATGACTGAGATTTACATCGTTTTGTTGGCAGTCTTCTTCTTTGAAGGATGGTGCTTGTCTTGGAGGACTACTTGACACTAGGTTGACTCATGTACATTACATAAATGCTCAAGAGGAGCTCTTTAACATAATTTTGACTCTTTGACTTTCCTAGACCTATAGAATGAACAAGAACTCATTCATATAAAATAATATTTCTTTTTTCTTGACAAGTACAAAGATTAAAATTATATTGAAAAATACCAAACCTAGTTATACTTTCCTTCAATGCTCCCTCTTAACTAGGGAGGTATTTACAATGGTACTTGGTTATTCTCAATCTGAAGAATTTCTCATAAGAAGAATCGGATTGGTAATCCCATCTGTATAGCATCATATCAACCAGCATTGTCACAGTGCAAGGCCTTGACTAACAGCACCATCTCTCTAAGAGATCATGAGCTACAATGTTGGTGAGACCAATGATTTATTGACACCATCATTGTCTCTCAAGGTACATACCCACCCAGGTGTTCACTAAGTATGACCTTCTAGGACTATTCTTATCTTGGGTTCCCAACCCCGAAAGAATATCAATCCTCTTGCATACTCTTCTCTTGGATGCCCTACACATCCTCAAAGAGTATTAGATGCTAGATGATTACCCAATCCTCCCATTCTTTCTTCCCAAGTGAAGACAAGAATGTTGTGTCTATCATGTGTCTACATTTCCATTCATGGCCTTCATCTAGACTTACGATTGTTAGTCCTAGTCTAGTGCATGACACATGACATGGAAAAACACAATTGTCACTCCTTTGTAATCAGGGATGATCTTAATTCAAACTTCCTCTTGATCAAGGACGTGTCAGAGCTCCCTCTTAGCTAGGGACTCTTTTATATATCAACAAAATTTTCTTTGTAGGTCCTTCAATTGCTTGATCAACTTCTCTCCTTGATCTCATGAAATTTAGTTGAGCTTCTTCCTTATAGGGAAACAACCATCGATCACTTGCCTTCTTATTCTGTCATGTCATTCCTTTCTTCATGGAAAGTGGCCTTCTTGGTACATATCTGGAACCTTCTTCATATGGCTACTTCTTTTCTCTCCATGCTTCTTTCAGGTGTTTCCATCCATCACATGAAATGCTGGTTGCACTTGTACTTACAAGTCTTGTTTTAGTAGCCCTGCATGAGCTCATCCAGATATTATTCAAGAAATTATATTAAATTAAAGCATACCTTACGATATGGCTTTTCATCATGACATCTTCTTGTAGGTATCAACATCCTGCACACATATTGTCACATCTCCCAAAGATATCCATTATCAAGGGTCTTCATTCTTTTTAGACTTTTATTAGTCTTCATATCTTTCTAGGAGATTTCCTAGTCAAATCTTCTTGGTCTTTTGGATGTTGATTTCCTTTCATCATGGTTGCATATCTCACGATCTCTTCCTTCCTCACACATTCCACAACTTTCAATCAGAGTTTCTTTATTGTGGTCAATCACCTCATACTTCATATGAGGACATATTATGTTATTTCATCTAGTGTGACTTATGCCTTCCTGCATCTTTTCAGAGGAAGAGATCCTTTTTCTCTTGTTGGTGCTTCTCAAGATAGAAGTAATGATCCATGTTACCTGCAACCATATGACATGACATTATAATATTAAACATAAGCATTCATACCTTGTTTTACCTTCAGGTCATCGAGGCTTCTTTCAACAATTCCTTGATTGAAAAGATTTTCAATCTCCTTATCTGCTTCATGTCACCACATCATTATCTCATGGATTCCATAAGTTGGAGTTCCTATTGAAACACTTGCTTCCTCTCTAGATTAGTGAACCCTACGATGAGGATTCCATCAGAGAACTTTTGAGGATCTTGTGTATCCCCAAATGGCAGATGTTTCCTTTTTGACTTGATGTATGATGAGCCTTCGATGACTCCTTTATTTTCTTCAATGTCCACCGAGGTTCCCAAGAGCTATATACCCTATATGTTTGTCTACCATGGATTTTGTCCTTCATGATTCCTATGGTGATATCACGAGCTCTTGTTTCTAATGCTTCCATGATGCCATGATGCATCTTATTATCATTGTCATATCTTATAATATAAAATTTAGGAGCTTATGATAGGACCCTTTTGTGAGGGATACTATCTTACTCATAGGAGAGATTTGTTACTCCCTCTTTCCTTGGCCCTTTTTCTTTAGCTTCCTTCATCTTTCAGTGATATGAACTTCCAAAATCTTTCTATAGTATTGAATCTTAACTATACTTATTTTGTTTTGCTTGAGGACCAACCTTGACTTCCTTTTCTGCACATGGTTGAGTTCTTTTAAGCTTCAATATTTTTTCCATCAACTTGTCCTTCTCTATCTTGCATAGAGACAACAAGTTGTTGAATGAGGTAACCTTCTTGTTCATGGATATTTGTTACCTTTCCAGTGCATCAATGATGGTTGTCTTCATTCCTAGATCTTATATATAAGACCTTGTGAAGATATCCTACACCCTTTGATGCCTTTTTACTTTCATGTAGATAAGATTTCATTTGACCTTCTTTATTGAAACTTAACAAAATGAGTTTATTATCTACATCACTTTGATGTCTCCAATTTTTCTATGTGAGGGAATCTTTCATAAATATCCCTTTTCATAAATTCAGAGGAGACCTTTCGATGACTTCAACTACTTATAGGATTAAGTCTATTCTCCTTCTTCATGCAAGGAATCTTGATAACCCATCCAATTCATGATGTCCTTGCAATCATGAAGTTATTTAACCAAACTTGAATATAGAATGAAAGATACCTACTTTTCATGTGAAGAGAAATCTTCACCTTGATGCTTTCTTGAACGATCTCCTTTAATGAGATTCTTGTTTGAGCTGCCTGGTACAATAGAGTTTCAGAACCTTTCTTGAGACTTCCTTGCATTGTTCAGCACCAAGCACTATTGTCGTTTATGATATGTTGACTGACTGTGAGGGTATGGAATCGAAATCAAGAATTTTGAGAGCACTATAATGATGTCCACCCGAGACGTGGCATTGTGTTCTCCTTCTAAAATGATATTGTTGTAATGTATGTTGTGACTATATATCTTTGTAACCTTGTTGCAATGCTCCTTGCTGGAGTAAAGCCTTGCTTGAGTTGACTAGCATGAGAAAAGATCTTTGTGGCCTTCGAGCATTGTTCAATACCAATCATCGAAACTGCTTAAGTCATTAAGATTGTTGTGGTATGACATGGGTTGTAATGACACCCAAATTTTGAGGCTAGCACTGAGACTATGAAAGGTACTGTGTTTTCCTTTTGTTGTAGTGTAGATTAGGACTACTTCTCGGATTTTCTACCTTCTCCAAGATGATAATCTTTGACTTTGAGTTATCTTGTTTTGTAGTCATATTGAGAAGGTTCTTGGTGACCTTTTGATGATGATTGTGGAGAAAAAGTTTTTTGTTGATGTAGACTGCTTGTTGTAGACTTGATCCTTTATTCTTGACAAAACCCTTAACATTACTTTGATGCCCTTCTTGAGGACTGATCCTTGTATGTCTCTTTTGTTGCCCTTCCTTTGACTTTTGCACCTTACCTCTAATACCATGTTGAAGAATCTAGGGCAATTAGTATTAGTAGGATTCTTCTAGGCTTGATGACAATTTGTGAAGTGTTTTTACAATTTATCTTAGCTTGATCTTCTTCTTATTATTAGTGTGTGTGTTGACTTCATCAAACTGCTACCAAAGACAAAGAGACAAGAACACAAGATGTTTTGCTTTCTGCCAGGGCCAAAACCTCTCCCTCTCGGAGAGGAAAACCCGCACGTAATTCTTCTTATAGAGATTCCAATTGACGAACACCAAGACCTTGACACTTGACCTTCTATGCCACTCCACGACCAAGACACCATTCTTTTTCCTTGTCACTTCTGAGATCATCATTATTGCTACATTATCTAGATCTTCATTGCTGGAACATCATTGCTGCACTTTCACCGAGGTCTTCACCATACCACTAAGATCTCCATGAGGTATGCCCCTAGACTCACTAAGATCTTGACTGTCTTACCATAGCTTTGCCTTTCCAAAATCATAGTTGCACTCTACCTTGCCTTCGTCATGACTTTGATAACATATCTTCACCAATGCACTGAGATCTGTATCATGACCTTATCTCCACTAGGATTATAACCGAGACCTTTATCTTCATAAGGATCATTATTTATATCATGATTATAGTGTTCACTGTGTCTATGATATAGATACTTCACTAAGATCCTTACTGTGACCCTGTGACTAGGCTGAGATAGCAGAGAGATATGCGAGAACTTCACGGTATCTATCACCAACATTGCACCAAATTGTCCTTCACCCAACTGAGAATCTATCTTATACCCATCCAAGATTCTATCTGCACCCATCCGAGATCTCAGAGCCTTGTCCGAGATTTTTCTTGCTCCTTTGCGCAAACCCTAATGGGGTATATATAGTGGTTATGCTTCCATAAATAAGCCAACATGAGTGTGAACCGTTGTGTCATTAATTGAGCCGACATGACTGTCCCTTTAATTAATTTATACGCCGACATGACTGTCCTTTTAATTAATTTATAGGCCGACATGACTGAGATTTACATCGTTTTGCTAGCAGTCTTCTTCTTTGAAGGATGTTGCTTGTCTTGGAGGGCTACTTGACACTAGGTTGACTCATGTACATTACATAAATACTCAAAAGGAGCTCTTTGACATAATTTTGACTCTTTAACTTTCCTAGACCTATAGAATGTGCACGAAACTCATTCATTTAAAATAATATTTCTTTTTCTTGACAAGTACAAAGATCAAAATTATATTGACAAACACTGAATCTAGTTATACTTTCCTTCAACATGTCCTTCCATGCCTCTATGATGATGTCATCTATAATCTATCATATTTGAGATGCTTTCCATCATGATAGTGATCTTCTACAAACTAAAAAAAACTAAGTGTATGATGTTATCTCAGTAATAGTAGAGGTCTTTTACTTCCTCCTTTGATTTCTTCTTTTCTGGTTCTTCTATTTCTTCGGTGATATGAGCATCATTTCTTTCCTTTCTCTTCTTGTTGTCCTTCTTGAGTTTAGGACAATTTCTTTTGAAATGCCCATATTCATTACATTCATAGCATTGGATCTTTGACATGTCGATTTTCCTTTGAAACTTCCTTCGAGGCTCAAACTTTCCAAATTTCCCTTTCCTTCTTGTCGATGTTGCATATGCTTGAGTTTGTTCATTTGACCCAATATCATTCTTTGTCTTTAATCTAGACTCTTCAATCTTGCATAATGACCATAGATCGCTAAATGGAGTAGTTTCCTTCTTCCCATAGATGCTAGATACAAAATTCCCCGATTCATCTGGTAATGCATTGAGTACTAGGGTGGTCATCTTAGGATGAGACATTACTTCTCCTAGGTCTTATAGTCGGTCTTTAACCTGAGATACCTTCACGAAGTATGAAACTATCCCTTCTTCCTTTGAGACTTTCATTTTGTATAGTTTGGTTCTTAAAGATATGATTTCACCAAACGTTGCACAAAGCAAGGACGAAGCAGGGATGTTTTTTGGAAGCGAGGACGAAGCAGGGACGTGTTTTCACTTGCAGTGCTTACAAAAAACAACTCCACCATTGTCATAGATTTCTCTCGCTTCTTCAACTTTGCTACATAAGGGATGAGAGAATCCTTAACTCTATGAGGATCCTTTGTGCCCTTATTTCTCCTTTCATGTACTTTGATAGTGCTTGAGATGCTCTTGAGATGGTTTAGTGACTGAGACCTTAACAAATTCAATAACTTCATTCTCCATGAGAATTAAATCAATTCTCTTCTTCCATGCAAGGTAGTTTGAGATCCCACCCAATTTACTATTCTCCTTGTAGAATGAAGTCATTTGGTTTGTAGATTGAGACATAAAGTATAAAATATTAACTTGTCAAATGAAGATACCTCATTTGATGATGATATCTTCAACTTGATGTCTTCTTGATGATGATGACTTCCACTACTCCTTTGATGTTGACAATTGAAGAAGCCTTCTTGATGATGATTGCCTTCCTTGATGACCTTCTTTCTTCAAGTATGCTTGAGATGTAATCCTTTCTTCAATGAGAGGAAGATCACCTAGATTTCTTTGATGATGATGGCAATGGTTTTTCCTTCCTTTAGTTGATGATTGTAGAATGTATAAGCTTCTTAAGAGTGCTTCAAGTGTTGAATCCTGTTGAAGAATCTAGGGCAAATAAGTGTTGTGTGATTCTTGATTACTTGATAACAATTTGTGCAGTATTTTTACTTTTTCTTGTTAGCTTATTCTTCTTCTTCTTCTTATTAGTGCATGTGTGTGTACATCAAACTGCTACCAAAACATAAGAACAAGAACACAAGATGTTGGCCCTCTATCAAGGCCAAAACCTCTCTTCTCTTGAGAGGAAAACCCTTTCATGAATTTCTCTTATTGAAGCTTCTATTGATCAATGCCAAACCCTAGACCCTTGACTAGAATATCCTCCAAGCACAAGTCAAGTCCTTCCTTCTTTCGACACTTTGTTCCCTGGCACTTCGTCCTCCTTCTTTCGGCACTTCGTTCTTCCAGCAACTGGTGATATTACTTGTTATGCTAGCTCTAGAAGAGATACATATCTTTGATACTTAGTGAAGTCTTTCATCTATAAGGATACCTTCTTTCTCTTGTCCAACCAAGCTCCTTCTTGATGTGTAGTTGCAGACTTGTTATGACCATAGTGCAGCCCTAGTTTCTCACACGTGTGGGAGGATTCCTTCCAGATTCTTATGATAGAGTCTCCTATTCTTCCTCGCTTCAGTGAGCCTCTTCTTCGCTTGAGAGAGAGGCCTTATAAGCCTACTTTGATAGCCCAAACAATGAGGGATATGTGACTGCGATAGTGCTGTTGTAATGACCGCAGATAGCGCTCCTTTTCTCGCACGTGTGACTGTAATAAGCCCTAGAACAAGCCTCTAAGGCTCAGTGTTTCTTCCTTCTTCCTCGCTGTCCTTGGAGACCCTTTTCTCGTCCTTTTATTACCCTTTTCTTGCCTCCTTACTTTGCTGATTTCAGAGCTCCTTGATTGCGTTGTATTGGAGTGGACAACCTCTATTTATAGAGGATTGTCCCTCCTTTTAGGCCGACTTGTTGAGTAGACTTCGGATGGTTTCTATGCTTGAAGGAGCTTCTTTGATGGTGCCTTTGCTTAGGAGGAGACTTGACTTTGCTTGGAGGTATTCACTTGACTTTAATACATATTCATACATGGTGTAACATGCCCTTAAGGCCTTCAACATTTCCTTTTGACTATTTGACTCACCTATAGCACTTAACATGTGCTAGACCTATTTCAATGAGCAAGAAACTCATTGACATATATTATAAAAATAATATTTCTTTTCTTGAATAAATACAAATATCAAAATTACATTTATGAGGACCGAATCTAATTACACTTTCTTCAACAAATCCTTCTTTGAATAGAGATAAGGGTCTTGAGGTCTTCTTCTTCTTCCACAGGTCGTGATGATGTGATCCTTGTGATGTGATGGGTACTCCTCCTTGATGGTTTGATGTCCTTGATGCTTCTTAGTTTTCCTTGATGCTTTCCTTGTGCTTAGCTATGATGTCCTCATCGAATTCAGGACCAATGGACTTAGTAGCCTATTCGTCCCTGTAGGCTATAATCCTTCAAAAAAGCAGATAAAACCCAAAACACCCATTGTTGGGTAAGTTTTGGGTACGTTGGGCAAAAAAACCCAAATCTAGGGCTTTGAGTAAGACACACTCAACCAATTAAGAAAGTGAAGCCCCTTAAGGAAGTCTATAAATAAAGAGGGATTGGATTCATTTGAGGGCATCAAGTGTGATTATTTCATCTGTTTTTGAGCTTTGGCTCTGAGGGTTTTAAGACCCCCTTTGCTCTTGTCAATTTCGATGGTGAAAGATTCCACCCTAATTTGACTTTGCTTCTCTTTTCCTCTCTAGTCTAGTGTAGGAAGTCTTTGAGGGGTAAACGAATTCTCTGAGCTTGGTTTCCTCTGTTGAAAAGGTTTGTGTATGGGTTAGAGAATCCTCTCTTCACTTTTGTGCAATTCACAGTGTCTTTCTTGAGGTAGTGAGTGGGTTTTTGACATATTTCTGTGACAAAGTGACCCCTGGGTATGATCCTCTATGACAGCGAGTCACCCGGGCACTATTTTCTAAGTCAGTGAGTCATCTATTCTTCATCCTTGAGACTGTTCAAGGAATATATCGAATTTGATCACTGTACTAAAAAATAAAAAATAAAAAATATGTAAACCCTAGACCAAATTGCCCTAGTCTACTACAGTGGTATCAGAGCACAAGCATCCTACCAACTTGTGAGTAAATGAAAGTTTATGCTTCTTGAAGACACTAGCAATGTCACTATAAGGAGGAATACCCATCATTCCGCTATTGGGGATAGAGTAGAACACGACCCTAGTATTTTTCTCCAAGAATTGAACCAGGGGCAGTAGCAAATGCATCAACAGCTGCACCAGCAAGGGCAACAGATGATTCAAGGGCAGCAACAGATAACTCAAGTTTTGACCCAAGGGCAACAACAAACTGCGGTGCTGATCGCTCACCTCACCATCCAACCAAATGTCACTGCCACCAACAGGACTACAACAGAAGGTAGTGGGAACCATAATCATGTTCCACCTAACAACCAAGCCAACAACAAAAAGGGTAGTCGTCCACTTCTACCACAATTTACAGACAATCAAGTGCCAGCAGACCAAGAAGGGGTTGAGCCAAATCAACTCCTTAATAACTATGCTCAGGACTATGCAAGATTGGAGGAGAATACTCGAGCAACTATGTCCTTCAACAAGTACAGTAACTTCTAGTACTAGAATAGACCTTGAGAGCAGCCCAATGGAGACCTAACACGCAAAGTAAGTAAACTCCCTTTACCTTCCTTTGATGGATTGTCAAAATGTTCATCATGAGCATGGGTGTAAAAGCTGGATACCTACTTTAGGCTCAACCCAATGATAGACATTGATGCTATTCAATTTGCCACACTACATCTAGAAGGAGATGCCCTTGAATGGTGGTACCATGGTTTGGTCACTTTGGGGCATGCAAACATTATCTCTTATGAAGAATACACAACGCTTGATAGATAGGTTTGATCGAAGGCACCCAGACATCCTTTTCAGGGAATTAGCCATGAACAAACAAACAGGGTCACCAAAAGATTTTATTACTGAATTTGAGCAGATCTTGGTAATGGTAACAGACATATCGAAGGAAAGGTTAGTCATACTCTTCATAGAAGCATTGGCTGAGCCGCTACAAGGTTGGGTTAGGGCATTTAACCTATCCACTTTCCAAGAAGCAATCAAGAAGGCTCGAGATATGAGCAACGCACCTACAACATCTAAAGCCACAACCAAACCTTCCATCCCCCCAAGGTATAGAGACAGGAAGCCTCCCCAATGAGAAGGAAGTCGAAGAGATAGGTTAGACGATGCAACCCGAAATGAGCTCAGATGGAAAAAACTATGCTTCACATGCAGGGACCCATGGGAATTAGGGCATCGTTGTATGGGAAAGGGGGAAATTCACTACATAGAAGTTGCATTTGATGACGAGGAAGAGGAAGAAGAAACACATACACGAATTGAAGAAGGACCTTCGCAAAAGGAGACTAAAGAAGAGGAACCCAACAATCTTAAGGAAGAGCTACCCCAAGAAGAAGCGAACGCATAAGAGTAGATCAGTGAAGGGAATAAGCCCCAACCACAAGTCAAGATTGCAACCCTTTCTAGCACACCCAGGTACTACACATTTAGAGTAAGAGGAGTTGCCAAAGGATAACATATCACTGCATTGATCGATGAAGGATCCACACGCAATTTTATCAACGCAACACTCATAGCCAAGAGAGGGCTCGCAACAAAAGAATTTGAAGGCCTTGATGTGATAGTTGCGGATGGGTATAACTTGGACTGCACTCGAATGATTCCAAGTTTGAGTGTAGCCCTTGGTAATTATACTCTTTCTAGTGATTTTTATGTGATTGACCTGGCTGATCTCAATATGGTTTTGGGGGTTCAGTGGTTATATTCGTTGGGAAGACACACTATGGATTACCAACCTCTAGAAATGGAGTTTAAAGCTCCAAATGGCAACAAGGTAGTCTTGAGAGGCATGGAAAATGGCGGACCAGAGGTTGTCTCAGCCACAAAAGGGGAAGAAATATTAACACACGGTGATATAGCTTATGCTGCGAACTGCAGGATCATAAGTCAGAAGCCCCCTAGTGAAGAAAAACCACAATATGCAACAGACATTCAACAAGCGTTGGCCAAACACAGCTAAGTGTTCGACGACATTCCCCTAGGATTGCCACCCAAAAGAGGGTTTGAGCACACGCTTGAATTGGAGGAAGGAGTTAAACCTATGATAACCCTACCATATTAGCATCCAAAGAAGTTCAAGGACGAGATAGAAAAGACCATCCAAGAATTGTTGGCCATGGGACATATTCGACCCAGCTCAAGCCCATTTGCATCATCTGTGGTGTTGGTGAAGAAGAAGAATGGCACATGGAGAATGTGTATTGATTATCAGGCACTTAACAAGAAGACCATCCAAAACAGGTACCCCATTCCTCGGATCGATGAATTGTTGGATGAACTACATGGAGCAACATATTTCTCGAAGATCGACCTATGGTTCAGATATCACCAAATTCGAGTTCGGGAGGAAGACGTGCCAAAAACAACATTCTAATGCCACTATGGACACTTTGAATTTCTGGTCATGCCATTTGAGCTAACCAATTCTCCCACCACATTCAAATCATGCATGAATAGCATTTTGGCCAGGCAGTTAAGGAAGTTTTTGTTGGTATTCTTTGATGAACTCCTCATATACAACAAGATGTGAGATGATCATTTGGGACACTTGGATCAGATTTTGAGCATCATGAAAGAGCAATCTGTGTATGCCAAGGCATCAAAATGTGAGTTTGGGTTGACAAAGATTCTTTTTTTAGGGCATATGATCAACGCACAAGGGGTACAAGTCCACCAAGAGAAGGTCTAGGTAATAGTGGATCGGCCTACACCTAAAACACTAAAAGAGTTACGAGTGTTTCTTGGGCTTTGGATCTATTATCGACAGTTCATTAAAGAGTTCTCCCAGTTAAGCATGTCTTTCACAGATTTGACAAAAAAGGGGGGCATTCAAGTGGACAGAAGCAATTGACAAGGCATTTAACAAGAAAGAAATAATGAGCTTCTGCCCAGTATTGGCTCTTCCTGACTTTGGCTAACCATTTATATTGGAGTGCAATGCGTCTGGAGAGGGAATAGGGGTTGTCCTAATGTGGAAAGGTCATCCGATTGTGAAAATTTCACTACTGAAATCCTATTGCAGCAACTGGAATTAATTCTTCTAATTGCTAATTAATTTAACAATTTATTTGCTACGACAAATATCAAATAAATCACTGCAACCTTCACAAAAAAAAACTGCAAAAAATAATAGCACTAGAAACTAAGAAATTCTAGCATACACATAAAATATGACAATTATTTTTGGACAGAAGCCCCCGGAAAAACCTAATGTGGGCAAACCGATACAACAACTGAGTGTTTTATGCAGCAGTGAATTTTGAGTACAATTTATGGATGCCAAACTGAAAATACAAAACAACGAGAAAATCTGGCCAAAATTATCTAAGGGAATTTCTCTTCCTCCACAAACAACCCTGACACAACTTTGCTTCAGAAACTCGTCCTCCTAGACCCCTCACATTAGCTTCTGCGCAGTGCTTGTGTAGACCCTTGGATGTCAAGCTTGGAACTTTCTCTGATCAAGTCGTCCTGCTTGTCAGTGCTGAGGAAAATGATTCTCTGGCCTTTTGGAAGTCTTTCTAGGCCTCTAGAAGCTAAACCAATTTCCCCCCAGCTAAATCGATTTGCCCTTTGAAGCTGGCTGTGTAGTCCTCTGTGTTTCCTCACTAGGAATAAGTCAGCCTCTTGCTGCTGCCTCTCCAAATCACCGTCCCTACCCATCTCTGTCTCTGATTCCCTACTGAAGCTCGAACTCTTCCAATACTATTGGCTTTCTGGAAAATCGAACTCTCTATGGTTCTCACAAGTGTCTCAAGTGTATTCTCCATCTACCCATTGACTTATTCTTATAATCATTTGTTCGACCTCCAACGGCCAAGATTAAAACTTAATCAAGGGCTCAGATTATTTCCCAGTCGATCCGTGTGAGTTTCTAGATGATTCACACCTTATCTCAATTAATTCAGATTAATTAACCAAATTTCCTAAGATTAGATAGGAAATATTTAAAAATAGGCTAATAATCTAATTGAGACACTTCTAGGTGGAATTTCCAAAAACGATTTCTGGGTTATGGAGATCTCATGTGTTTTAGCCTCTCCAAAAAGTTTCGAGACTAGAACTAACACTAACACTCTCTCTTAGCGAGGAAGGTATTCTCTCTAGTGTTGCACATACTGCCACAACACCCTATTTATGTACCACCCTTTGTCATGCTACTGATGTCTGGACACTGCCCACCAACTAATGTGTAACTTTGATGTTGCATCCATGCTACTATTGACACTGCCATACTGCTACCAACTTTGCATTTGCACTGCAACTCCCTCTCAATTGTTGCTGCTACAAGTACAACAAATGCAACTGAGAAGCATCGGAAATACTAAATCAACTATGCTCAGTATGATGCATTTGTCTCCCGAATCCTGATTGCTCCTAGCTTCTGCAATGTCCATTGAAGAATCTGCGTTGTTGTTGACTTTGCACTATTACCAACTTTGCACTGCGCTCTTCAACACCTGACTGCTACTAGTCTGCAACTACCACCCTAGAATCTGACTGCATCAACTAACACTGATTTATCCTGCTACTGAATATTGTAGGTCAATGCAGCAAGGTAATGATCCATGAGGAGGACACCTCAATGAACCCTGCCCATGTTTGACACTTCAATGAACCCTGCCCATGTCTGCAACTCTATGGAACTATAGCTCCATATCACCACACCTCTCTCCTGGAGGTATGGCTGCAAACATCGCAAACTCTTCCTCCAACCTGGAGGATAGCTTGTCCATCTCAATAGACGTTGTCGCCTGGTCCTGCTTCTCCGTCTTGTCCTTCTTCCTGAGAGGACATTGCGTGTTGTAGTGGCCAACTTCACCACATCCGAAGCATTTGACCTGTTGTCGCTCAAATTGTACAGGCACAATGCGACAATGACTTAGGTCAACGGTTGTCACTCTGATCCCTAACCTCTTCGTTCTAGTTGTGTCCCAACAACAGGCTATGGGGGACAATCCCTATTAAATATAGAAATGCAAGACTCGTTGGCAACCAATGAGTCTAGAAGACACGATTGAATGGCCTAGCCACTTGGTTGATTTAGTAAGATTTATAAATTAGATTAGATTTAGATGTGAGACCTGTTACCACTCAAACTAGCAGGGGATCCCTAAAGTGCAAATGCTAGACCAAGGGAAACAAATGGAGACTTAACCCATTGTCACTTAAGCTAAAGCTCCCTACTATTTACAGACTTTCACTGATGGGAGGAGACTTGGTATATTAAGGAGTCACTAATGAAGGATAAATTAATAAGTGGATGTGAAGTGACTCAAATGACCCTTTCCAAAAGAGGTTGAAGGATAAAGCTTGCTTGCTTTCTAAGAAGGTAAAATGTCTTCTAGGAGAAGGATGGGGGGATCTGAGGGTTAGGTTTAGAGGATATGAGTCATGAAAGAATTTCCCAATCCCTAAAATCCTTAATGAAATTGGTATCCTAGAGGTTCATGAAGAATTGTTTTTTTTCAAAGGAACGAGACCACAAAGGACCAAGTGGACATAGCCTAAGTTAGGAGGAGAGAGTTTAGCATCAATAATGTTTCAAACCTAGACAAGGTGGGGCGAAAGGATCAAAGAAAGAATATTCACTCAAAGGTGTTAAATTGACCCTATGAGGCACTAGCCTTGGAGATGTTAGGGAAAAGTTTGATCTCAAAGCTAGGGGTTGGCTTTTCTCACAACCCCATCAATGGAATGGCCTCAAATTTGGAAGAGGTCTTGAAGAGACATCAACGCAAGAGATGCTAGAAGATCAAACTTTTTGGAGGGATAGTTTGCAGGGAAATGATGCCCTAGGTGACCCAACATGGTTAGAACTAGGAAAAGGTGAAAAGGTGATTTTAGGTGACCAACTTTTGGTAGATCAGTGCCTTAGTCTTGGGAAAAAGGAGACTATGATAAATATGAGTGAGGACCTTTGGTTTCTAGTCAAGGAGTCCTCAAGACTACTTCACTAGCCTTCTAGGTCAAAGAGAAACAATCTTGCAGCTTTTATACTTCAATGTGCAAAAGGGGATGGCTTATCAAGATAAATTCGTTGCTAGAATGACCCCTAGGAGATTTCATTCACATTACATGGCCCATATATTGAGAGATGCTAATAAAGAGACAAAATTCCACAATTTAAGTAGTAAATGCATGCAGCAATTAGCTGTAAAAATAGTGAAATCCCAGTGCAATGTATATGACAAAGCAAACAAGAATAGCATTAAAATCATGTACTTACATGTAATAGAGTATATCCAACCATCCACAATTTGACAATAGAGAAGCTCCAAGACAAGATAATCCAAATCCACAAATCAAAATTCATCCATAAAGCTCCAATTCATACTCCAAGAAAAAGTGAAAAATTCTCAAGAGAAAGAAGAGATCCAATCCAAAGTGATGATGAGAAAATGAACTCATCTCACTTGTATTTATACACTAATGAGGAGTTTGAATTAGCCTCCTTGGACTACATAAGCCTCAAAAATAAAATAATGTTCTAATAATTCAACTTTTGGTGACAAGCCCACCAAACTAGCTCATAAATGAAAGAATAAGCCTCTCAAGAGGTTAAATAACAATCTATGCATGTCTTAGGGCCCTCTCTAAGAGGCCTAATGAGGTCTATGGGTGCCATAATGAAGAGTGGGACTCTCAAAAGCAGAGATGGACAAGGGATTGGCCCCTTGTTCTCCAAACAATAAACCTGTGGTTCTCCCAATGGGTGTGGCGGCACAACAATAACCTCATGGGCCTCCAAATGAGTCAAAGATGTATGTAGATCATCTGCAAGGGCTCTGATGATGGCGTAGCAGATGTGTTAAAATTGGCAACTAGGGCCAAACTCCATGTGCGTCATCATATTAATGGCAGCTAATATTTTTCTTGGATCCCTCTCATCGAGAGGTGTAGGATTGATCTAAAGATCATCCGATTCTGATAAGTATTCATGGAGATATGAATTTATTTGTGTTATGGGACAATTCGTCAAGGTCAGCTAGCAACTAAATAAACCCCACTTGTGCTCAACGTTTTAGTATAAATAGAGATGGCCTTCAAGTCATTTCAACACACTTAGGATCTATTCCTCTCTACTTTGGTTTTAGTATGAGGAGAGATCCTAAGGGATAATGCTGCCCTAATCTAGAGGGAGTGCCCTAGGCTCTATGCTGCCCTAATGAAGAAGCCCTAGACGCAAGAGGAAAGGGAGATCTAGCACAATAAAGGAGGCCTAACAGCAAGCCCTAACGTTGCCCTATGAAGAAGTAATAATACACAGCCATGGAAATGAAGGCAAAAACCTTAGCCATAGGTCTAAGGAGAAGAGATTCCCTAAACCGAGTTGCTACGCTACCTAAAGGAGATGGCACCTAAATGTTGTCCTAGAAGAAGTGCTCTACACATGGAATGCCCTTGTTGTCATGAAAGGAAAAGCCCTTATCCTACACGCGGCCATGAAAGGAATACCATTGTTGTCATGGAAGGAATGCTCTCACACGTAAACGCTGAGATAAAGAAGCCACACCTTCAACTATCCTTAGTATTTTTCTAAATTAAGGATGCTCTATCTGTCGTTTGGATTGAATCACAATCATGAATGATAGATCTAAGTCTTCTAATGAATGTTGTAACATTATAGACAACATAGTATATGACAGCAAGATGTATGGTGCATCAGTATGGACAACAAGAAGTATGGTGCAGCAGTGGGACAACAATGCTACATGGCGCTGCAATGATAAGCAACAGGACAACAAAGGCAACTTGGTGAAGTATGGTGCAACAGTGGGACAACGATGCTACATGGTGCTGCAATGATAAGCAATGGGACAACAAAGGCAACTTGGTGCAGTATGGTGTAGCATATGGTACAGCAATAGGACAACAATGGTCAATGGCATATAGTGCACAACGGAACATCAATGGTACAATGGTACAACATGGGACAACTAGTATTTAGTGCAACAAATTCATGGTGTTGTTATGGTATGGCAAAGCACAACGGGACAACCATGACATTGTGCAACAGTGGCACAATGGTATAGCAGCATGCAAGGGACAACAAACAAGCAATGGGACAGCTAACATGGACAATATGGTTCAATCATGACACATGGAACAGCAGTACAGCATTAGGTGTAGCAGTCATAAGGTCCAGCATTGTGATGATGGGTGCAGCATGGTGTAGCACGATGAGGTGTAGCATGATGATGAGATGCAACATGATGTAGGTTAAGGAGTCACCTTGGAGAATCAGTTGAAGAAACATGTCTTCAACTAATCTCATGTATCATATTCTTAGAGATGATCTATGCTCTCATCTAGATAAGTCAAATTGTTGACTTCAGTTGTAAATGTACTATCTCTCTCTGTTGAACTATTAAAGAACATATAAGAAGAATTGATCAAGGGTTTCCCCACATTGGGGGTTATCCTTGGCTAGCGCCACATTTTGTGTCCTCTTGTCTTGGCTTATCTTTTGCGATTTATGTTTATGTTCTATCTGCAATTTATTTTAATGCTAATGTGATTGCTAATCTGGAAAAGATATTGAGCTAACTGTGAAAATTGAAATAAATTGCTCTAAGCACAAAACATACCTAAAATTAACAGGATGCCACATCGTCCTACAAGTCCTGGGTCAACTACCAAGTGCATGGAACATCTGCAGGGTCGACTGAGTAAAGGTGAATCAAGTGCATCCTCCTCGTCCAAAGGGAGTATCTTGAGAATCTCTGACCATCCTTCGGGATCCATGGAGTGTTGTCTACTGTCGTGGAGGCCCATGGCTCTCAACACAAACCCTACATGTGCCAATGTAGTCCTCTGGAGGACTAGGACCCCATATAGGAAGACCAAACCCAAGATGGAAATCATTTGCAATCCTGCATAAGATCCAATGCGTCCCCTAGCCTTCCAGTACAACAAGTCATTAGGGAAATCGAGTAAATGAGCTTACCAACCATGGACCGAAGGTGGGGACTTCATAATGGCATGCCCTTCCATAATGGGCTTCGGAATGTGCCATTGTCTCCTAAACTCCAAACGAGGTTAACCAAGTATCCTATTAGGCTATTAGGTGTTTTCTACTTCCAAAGGGGATAATATGTTCAAGCTACATCCTTCAAAAGGTGGTGGCATGTGATAGATTGGTGAATGAAGTAGGGGATGAGAAGAGGCAGCCCTGGGTCACATGCTGGGGTACAAGGGTAGCTAATAAGCAGGAAGCCCACACTTGGGTATATAATGTATAGGAGGGAGCAAACAGGGTACATGAGGTGCCTCGACCTTGATTTTTCCAACCTTATTTATATGCCTTTTGCCTTTCTATGATTTTCTCTGATTAATTGCTCGGCGCTCAAGGGGTAAGAGGATGATGCATAAGATATAACAGTGAATACCCCCTTTTAAAAGTAGGGTGGTTCATTGCCCACTAGGGATTGGGACAATCATGGGTTCCTACATGATGAAACTCATAAAACCTGTAGAAACCAGGGTGATGGCGACAACGATGGGGAAGAGCTCATGTATTGGCTTTTGCCCACGTGCTAAATGTGTTTGTTCGAGACATCTTTCGCATTTTGTGGTACATTTTCCTGTTGAATGTGGCCAAATATGCGTTTTTCTTTCTTTTTAGCTGCATCAACCTTCGGGCATCATTTTGCCTAACCCAAGGTTTGGGCGACGGGAAGGGGCGAGCTAACCCTATGTGGACCCAGTGGAAGAATGTGGACCCAGGTGGGAGAAATGATCAATGGAGAAATAATGAGTAGAAAGAGGGTATTATAAGCGGATAACGAAATGGGACTACGCAACCAAAATCGGGGTTTCCCGTGAAATACCACCCCTAAATCCAAATGGTCAGTAAAAGCGATCCCACCAGACTAGAATGCAAGGTTAACATCCCAAAGGGACAAGGGCACAGACCTAACCCATTCTTTCCGTTGAATCCCCCCATTAATCCATGCCTAGAAGTGTCCATGATAAGCAAACAACAATACTCAATTATCAAATGACAAGGCATAACTTTAGGTTCGGGAGGCCCACCTTCAAACTATTAAAGTTTCTAAGTTTACTTAGTTTAGAAACCCTTCATGCACTTTTTCTGATTTATTCCTACTTATTATTTTTCTTTAACAAGTTATTTACAAAGTAAATACTGAAAATAAACACCAATGCATGCTCAACATATTACAGATTAGCAACTAAAAGAAACAAGAACAAACACACCACATGACACCATTATTTTTTGACCAACGTCCCCGAAAAAACCCAATACGAGAAAATCGATGCAGCTATCTGAGGGTTTTCTTATTAAGCAATATCAGAGTACAATATGGGTGCCAAAATTGGCCTACCCAACAGAGAATTTCCTTAGCAGCTATACCTCGCAGTTTGAGAGAAATCTCCTGGCTGAAACCCCAGAAAATCTTTCCGGCAGCTCCTCAGCGCAAAACTGCTCTGCAACCCCATCGTCTGCCCAATCTGGACTGCATCAGCCCCTCTCTGTCTCACATTGGCCCTACGTTAGACACGCTGGCCTCTCTGGTGCTCTGCGCAGCACTTGGCTACCTCTACGCGACCTTGCGTGAGCCCTTGCTGGCTCTGTGTCACTCTCCTTGGCTATTGCGCTGCTCTCCCGGCACAATCTTTGCCTTCTCCGTTTCTCTGTACTCAATGCCCCTCAGTTGCTCTCCTGATCACTAATTCTATCTCTCTTAGCAAACCCCGCTCTAGAGAATAGAATGACTAATCATATGGTGTATTCTCCAAGTGACCCTCAAGCCTCCTCTTATGCTTTTCCTGTTGACATATCAACGACCGAGATTAAGTCCCTAATCAACGGCTAAGATTAGATTTGGCTTGATCCATGTCTTTTGGACCATTCTAACACAGATTCATATTAATACACATTAAGATTTTATTTTCCCTAAGTTTAGACATAGGGACTCCATTAAAAATATTAATTATTTTAGTATCTCCTAATCTGTTTAGAATCTACCCAAACCCTTTTTAGGTATTGGAGATCTCATGTGCCCCAACCTCTCCACCAAATTTCGTGGCTAGAACACATCCGATGCTACCCCAAATCAACACTCTCTCTTAGCGAGTACTGTGCTCTGGCAATACTCCTCACTAAGTATTAATTTGATCTTCCGGCATTGGCACCTATGCTGATGCTAGGCCTTCTTACCCAACATCCTCTACACTACTGCATCTACTGTTGCCCATGGTTCTCCCACTACCACTGCTGCATCTGTAAGATAACTCCCTCTGCATCTGTGCTATAGCTGGTCCTTTCTCCCAGCACTGCACCTCCTCTCATCATGTTGCATCGTGCTACCCATTGCTGCACTGCAACTCAGTTACTGAGAAGTAAGTAACGGATCTCCCAACTAACCTCCCTGTTGGGCTAGAAACACCCACTAATGCTGAAGCTCTCTCTGTCACCGACAAGTGCTCCCTCTCTGACCTCTGCACTGCTGCAACAACTCCCTACATCTCGCACCACTGCACACCTCTCTGTGCCTTCCTGCACTGGTGCAACACTCCTGTGCCTCTTGTATTGCTGTAGCCTGCTAGCTCTGCGCTATCTCGAGACTCCTGCACTGTAGCTCTCTTTGTCGCTCCATCCACATTCGTCTCTACCCAGCCAGCCAGTCCTGCTACACCTCTTCAGGGCTCCCGTAGCAAGGTCTAATCCAAGAGGCTGGGTACCTCAAGGATCCTACCCCTCATTGCCTGTAGTCTGCCTGACTACAACTCGATGTCTCTCCACTTCCGCTCAAGTGTTGTGTGTGCACTCATGGCACAGTTATCGTCTGTTAAAAATTCCTTCTCTCCCCATGTTGGCGTTGCCTTAGTCTCGGAAGACTCTCCCTTACTCTTCTTCCTTGGGCACTGGGTCGCATAGTGACCCATCTCCCCATAGTGGAAGCATTTGATTTTGGAGAGATCTTTCTTCTTCTGCTTCTCCTACTTTCCCTCAGATGCTAGGGCGACATCCTCCTCCTCCTCCTTGACCTTGATCCCTTTCCTGCTACCTATCTTTGACTGTCGTCTGATCTCTTCCTGGCGAAGAGCTACCCACATCTCGTCCCAAGGTAGGAGAGTCCCTCTGCCCACGATGCTCTAGACAAACACTTCCCACTCTTCTGAGACAGCATTAAGGGTTCTCCTCACCATAAGCTCTTGATCCGGTGTCGCTCCTATAGCAGTGAACTGATTTCAGATCTCATTCATTCCTCCAAGGAAAGAGTCAATCGTTTGACCCTTCTTCATCTGATACGACCTCATATGGTTCTCAAGCAGCATTCTTCTCTCCACAGAAGTATGTTGGTACAGGTCCTTGAGAACCTCCCACTTCTCAATTGTTGTTTCTTTCTCAGCTATATGTGGTACCACATGATCCTTGACCCCGTCAAGGATAATGCACTTGGCCTTCGCCATCACCTCCTTGTACTTGTCATTATCACTGGGGTTGACTGGGATAGCTATAACCTTCAAGGCGAAGTTCTTGACACAAATCTTCTCAAGCACTGATAAGATTCTAAGCTTCCAAACTGCGAAATTCGATGCTCTGTCCAGTATATCCTAGTCTCTTACCTCGTGTAATGCCAGATGCTCCTCTATTTCCCTCCTGGAAGTTCTCTGTTCGACCCCTCTGAGTCTCTGCTTCCCGTTTGGAAGTTCTCTTCTGGACTCCCTCTGAGTCCTGATTTCCCTCCTGGAAATCCTTCTACCACTTGTCGAGATGCCCCCTACTCTGATCATCTTGTGCAAGTACATTGTTGATCCAGGTTCCTCGGCTAAAAACCCTCGGTAACAACTCCTCTGGCCTGCTATGTCAGGTACTGTTCTGACTATAGTACATCACCAGCTCCACTATGCAATATTCCTACAGCCTTCTAGTCCCCAGCAACTGCCTCTCTGTGAACTGCATCAGCCCTTCTCTGCCTCACGCTCACTCTACGTCACCCTGGATGGGTCTGCATCACCCTTCTGGCCCTCTGCGTCAGCAACATTGGCCTCTCTGAGGCTCTGCGCAGTTCCCGGCTTCTTCTACATGGCTTTGGTTGGCTCTGCGTCACACTTTCTTGGCTTGTGCGCTGCTAGAAACAGCTTTTGTCACCTCGGGACAACTGTTTTCTGCTATTATTGCTCCACTCGGCTGATGTCTCTTAGTCCTCCTGTGATCTGCAATCACGCTCTAATACGATGTTGAAGTTTCTAAGTTTACTTAGTTTAGAAACCCTTCATGCACTTTTTCTGATTTATTCCTACCTACTTG
>APFE031719092.1:1690-25099 GCA_000404065.3 Pinus taeda | reverse complement strand
TGTGATTTTCCCAAACGACTTGGAGTCATCAAGAAACCCTTGTATAAGGGTCCTGCATGTTGCATACATTGAGCTCTGGGAGCTCTGAGGGCTTGTGGTTCTTACTGGAACAACATACAACCATAGGGTGACTCATCCTCCCCTGGTGGTGCGCATTGGAACAAGATGATTCGCTCTCTTGTGGGACAAGATGATTCGCTCTCTTGTGGGACAAGATGATTCGCTCTCTTGTGGAACATGATGATTCGCTCTCCTATGTACCAGGATGATTAGTTCTCCTGTGAGGCCTGGATTGATGTGTTCTCCATGGTAATTGTAGCAGGATTGATGTGTTATCCTGTGAGGCCTGGATTGATGTGTTCTCCATGGCGATTGTAGTAGGATTGATGTGTTCTCCTGTGAGGACATGATTGATTAGTTCTCCTGTCGAGGCATCCTACCCATGCAGTCTGGGACTCATGGGAAGTACCTCTCATCTGATCAATGAGCAGGGAAATGAAGTTAGGGACCATAGTAGTACCGATGGATGCATCGTTGTATCTACCGTACTCCCTACGCTAGGATGACCTCCATTGATCTGGGATCAATGATACTGGTCTGGGACCAGTGGTAGGAGTTGTACCATACTATGACGCTGACTTCGGGTCGGTTGAGACTGGGCTGGGACCAATGGTACATACTCCGAGATTGACTTCGTGTCAGTGCAGTACTGGTCTGGGACCAGTGAGAGTGGTACATACTATGACACTGACTTCAGGTCTGTTGAGACTGGTCTGGGACTAGTGGTACACTCTCTGAGTCTGCGATACTGGTCTGGGACCAGTGGTAGGAGTTTTACCATAATATGACGCTGACTTCGGGTCGGTTGAGACTGGTCTAGGACTAGTGGTACATACTCCGAGACTGACTTCGTGTCAGTGCAGTACTGGTCTGGGACTAGTGAGAGTGGTACATACTATGACGCTGACTTCAGATCGGTTGAGACTGGTCTGGGACCAGTGGTACACTCTGAGACTGCGATACTGGTCTGGGACTAGTGGTAGGAGTGGTACTTACTATGAAGCTGACTTCGGGTCGGCTGAGACTGGTCTGGGACTAGTGGTATGCACTCTAAGACTGACTTTGAGTCAGTGGAGGATGATACTGGTTTAGGACCAGTGGAGTTGTACTCACTATGATGCTGACTTCAGGTTGGTTGAGACTGGTCTGGGACCAGTGGTACATACTCTGAGATTGACTTTGAGTCAGTATGATACATCCTCGATCATTTCTTCTTCTTCATAGTTCAACGGAGATGAGCAGAGAAGAGCAGAGCCAGCAGAGCAGAGCTAGTAGAGCTGAGCTGAGCAGAGCAGAGCAAAGCCAGCTGAGCTGAGCAGAGCAGAGCAGAGCTAGCTGAGCTGAGCTGAGCAAAGTAGAGCAGAGTAGAGCAGAGCCAGTAGAGTTGAGCAGAGTTGGGCAGAACAGTGCAAGGCACTGATGGCAGAGATAGTACAGTTGGACTTATGGATCAATGGATGGAGTTCTCCCTAGTTGAGAGGGAGTGTTAAATTGGCAACTAGGGCCAAAATCCATGTGGGTCAGCTTATTTATGGCAGCTGATATTTTTATTGGATCTCTCTTGTCGAGAGGTGTAGGATTGATCCAAAGATCATCCAATTCCGATAAGTATTTATGGAGATATGAATTTATTTTGGTTATGAAATTATTATCAAGCCGACCAACTATTATGTAGGCTCTAGAAGCCCAACCAATGTGTCTATTCATCATTCTCGCTTTAGTATAAATAGAAGAGTTTTGATGTCAATTGGTACACTCATTCTTGATGTGATCTCCTCTCCACGTCTTGGGTTTTGAGAAGGACAGTCACAAAAAGAATACGCTGCCCTAGTTTGATGATGCCCTAGCCAACGTATGCTGATCCAACACAGGGACAAGGATACTCTTTCAACGTAGTCAATGAAGACTCATCCAATGCAGTCATAAATACACAGATGATCTACGCTGTCCACAAGTCTGATATGCTTGCTCTAAATCTAATCACAACCATGGAGGAGAAGCCTATACGCAACAAGGAAAGGCTCTTCATTCGGTCTACCATGGATGCTATATAAAACTCTAAATGCAATCGCTCAGTGCTGTAAAATCTCAAGCTCCATTCCGTATATCAGGTTTTGTTGTTTTATACAGAAATGGCATCCACCCACAAACACATCGGGATACAGGAAAGTTTGTATTTTCCTTACGTAAACTGATACATGCTGCAGCGCCATTTGAAATAGAAGCTCGACACATGTCAAGAGCAAGATCAATGGGGTTGGGTAAAGCAGGAAAAGACTTCGGAGCGGATCTGTACCAATACCATCATCAATAGAAGTCGATGGGATCAAATACACCCTAAATACACAATCAATGATATGCAACTTATCAAGACTGCACAATCTCAACATGGTTTCCACCACATTGATTATACTCGCTACAGGTATATACTGGAAGGAATGAGGAACAGAACTTGGGAGCAGGTATATGAAGCCGCATGGATAAACCTAGCTATAGTCATATGCAGATAACAATACGCAGCAAAGAAAACCTACGTGGACGACCCTATCGATATATGGATTATATTCATTATCGATGCAATTATATTTATAATGCATGGAATGCAAAGATACGAGTCATATTCATTATGGACGCAATTATATTTATGATGAATGGAACACAGAGAGATACGGGTCATAATCATTATGAACATAGTCATATTTATGATGAATGTAAATGCTGGTCATTGGGTTGTAACATAAACGCTGGATGCTGGGCAGCAATATATATATACGTTGGGGTGATACAAGTTACACAATGTATAGATATATGGATAGTGATATGTGGTATATGAAGACTCATATATTTGGACCTATGCTCATATACGCAGGCAAATCTGCAGTACAACATATATACATGGCAAGGTATATATATGCAGGTTATGGCAATAAATATCCATGTAGGCAGAAGGGCGTATTATCATAAGGACATAGCTATGATTTAATGTGCATGGATAGCACAATGATACATGGACCATGGACAACACCATGATGAGTGTAATCATAAGCATGGGCAGCATGAAGCATGATTATTATCATGATTAGTGTAGCGTGGTGCAGTACACAGTAAGGTACAACAAATGGACGAGATGTAGAATGATGATAGGTGAAGGAGTCATCTTGAGAATCAGTTGAAGCAGAATGTCTTCAACTGATCTCATCATTATACGAAATGATCTATGCTAGATCTAGATAAGTCAAAGTGTTGACTTCTGTTATAAATGTACTCTCTCTCTCTCTCTCTCTCTCTCTCTCTCTCTCTCTCTCTTCTTTCTCTACTGAACTTTGAAGATAAAAGAAATTGATCAAAGGTTTCCCCACACATTGTGGGGTTTTTCCCTGGCTCGCGCCATATCTTGTGTCCTCTTGCCTTGGCTTGTCTTCTGCGTTTTATATTTATGTTCTATCTGCAGTTTATCTTAATGTTGATGTGATTGCTAATTGTGAAAATTTAAATAAATTGCTCTAGCATATAACATACCTAAACTTAACAGTAGGAGGCATAGTGCATAAAAAACAACAATGTAGTTTTCCCTATAGGTAGCGCAGAGGCTAGTAGTAGTGACGGACTCAGGAGATAGTTGCAACTTGAAGACATAGTTGATTCAGTATTCTAGATGCTTCTCAGTTGCAATTATTGTAGTAGAAACAACAATAGTGAGAGGGAGTGTTAGTTGTGTTACATTCCATTCCACAAGAGCAAGATATGGGTTGTTCATAACCCTTTTCTTGCTAATAGGGAGTGTTAAATTATAGCAAGAAAAGTCTTTATTTGACTTGTGCCTTAATCAAATGGAGAAATTCTAATTTCCACATCAACAAGATGACTTGAATTTTAGTTAGCAGGAGTGACATGGCCAAGTCACTTAGTTAAGTTAGTCAATTTGAGTTTATGGGCAAGAAGTAGAGTTGTGCATGAGTTGATTGGTAAGATATAGCAATCTAGTGGAGTTATAGTTAGTGAAACTCAATTATTTGAGCTATAGTCATGAATAGAGTCAGTATGAGTTCAACTGAGTAGTTGCAACTGTTGTTAACTCATTGATCTCTCAGTTAACTAGTCAATTTACTAAAAATAGACCTAGTCATGCATGCAATTATAATTGCCTAGTGAAGTGGAGGAAAAAGGCAAAATTGTGATCATTATTATATATTAGTGAGTGTACAAAGTTTGCATGTAGAAGGTGAGATTTTTTTCTAAGGAATTGCATAAGGAAATAGGAGCCTCTTGTTTTTTAGGAGCAATAATTACACAAGGAAATAGGAGGAATATGGAGGCCTATTTTGGCTAAGTGTTGGTTAGAGAAGGTAGAGCAGGAGATCAGTATTATAGTGCAGATTGAGCTTCAATGATTGGAGCATTCATTATAATAGATATATATTCTCATTTGATATAATAAAAATAGAGGAGGAGCTTTTCCTAGTTGGATTCAATAGTAGAAATATTGTGTTCATTGTGATTGAATGATTGCATGTGTTTCTATTGTATGTTTTCCCTTACGCAGATTGAATAGAATAAATTTGTATCTACTGTTTTAATTCTGAATTCATTAGTGGCTACAATTTTTGAGTTATTTCTACATGGTATTAGAGACATTAAAAAGTACATAGAAACCATATCCCTGATAAGCTCTCAGAGAAATTTCGAATAACAGAGTTTGTGGAGCAAATTTTCTTCAGTGCAGGAACATTGTCTTTCAATGGATTGATGCTTGAGTATGAACTGAAGGGAACTTCAAATTTATGTGCTGGAAAGACAAGATGGAAACTATGCTGGATCAAAATGGAGTATTGGAGTTCACACAAACTGATATTCCAAAACCAGCAACATCAAATGCACAAAAATTGGCTCAGTGGAAGAAATATACTACAAAAGACAGGAGGATTATCCTAGAGGGAGTCAGAGAACATGTGGTTTTTAATTTTCATGGAAAGGAGACTGCTTATGCAATGTGGAAAACTCTCACAGATCTATTCCAAAGCAGTAGTGATGCCAGAAAACTGGCATTGAAAGATAAACTTAGAAACATTAAAATGGGTACAAATGAATTTATTTTTAAATACCTATCTAGATTCACTTGGGTGAGAGATGAACTTGGAGGAGTTGGAGAAAATGTTCCATCATATGAAATTATGAGCTTAAATCTCCTTGGTCTTCCGAAGTCTTGGCATAACTATCAGGATTTAGTTAATGGAAGAGATAAATTCCCAGATTAGGAGAGGCTTTAGTCTGATTTGGTGCAAAAGGAGATTAGAAGAAACACTAGAGATGGTGTCACATTCATAGCTAATTAGGAAGAAAGTTTTTCCTTAGCTGGAAAGGGAAAGAAAACCAAAGGAAAGAAGGCCCAAGGCAAGGAGGAATTCGACCAGAACCATGGCAAGAAGAAATACCTCAGTAAAATTAAATTCTTTCACTGCCATGAGTATGAAGACTATGAAACCAAGTGTCCACATAAGAAATCTAGTAAGGAGCCTACAACAACAGTTGGAGTAGATTTTCTCACATCACAATTCAAGTTGGATTTAACCCTCATTGCTTGCATGGAAAGCACACTAAAAGGGAGTGAGTGGCACCTAGAATCTAGTGCTTCATATCATATGACAGGAAATAAGGAGTTATTTAGTGACTTGGAGGAGAAGGACCTACAATTACACATAGAAATTGGAGATGATGGGAGGTATAATACAAAAGAGATTGGCAGTGTCACCTTTAAGAGGGAGGTGGACTATCATATTCACCTAAAGAATGTAATGTATTTGCCTTGTCTGAAGAAAAATTTAGTTTCTGTAGTTGTACTTGAAGACCCTAGATATGATGTGGTGTTCAGTAAGGGGAAAGCTTATTTGAAGCACGTTGATACTGGATGAGTAAAACAAATTAATGTTTGAGTTAAAAATATCTATAAGCTAGAGGTAGGTTTCACCATGCATGCATCTATACCTCCAGGAGTGAGGGGTGCGATGTAGAACCTTAGTCCTAGAGTTACAAATATTTGGGTAGGGTCCATAGGAGAGCAACAACAGTTGCAACATTTTCTTCTCATGGATCACTACCCTTGCTATTTAGTAGTAGAAGGATTAGTGTCATTTGATGCAATCATATCTGGAGCGACAATTTCAAACTAGTTGTAGTTAGATGCCGAGGAGCACAAAGCAGTGTTGTTAGCAGTGCAGGATTAGTGCAGAAACAACAACAACGCAGTTTTCCCAGTAGACACTACAGAGGCTAGTGGTAGTGAGAGACTCAGGAGATAATTGCAGCTCAAAGACACAGTTGATTCAATATTTTGGATGCTTCTCAGTTGCAATTGTTTCAGTATAAACGACATCACTCAAAGGGAGTGCTAGTTGTGTTACATTCCATTCCATAAGAGTAGGATAGGGGTTGTTCATAACCCTTTTCTTGCTTAGAGGGAGTGTTAAATTGTAGCATGAAAAGGGTTCATTTGACTTGTGCCTTAGTCAAATGGAGAAATTTGAATTTCCACATCAGCAGGATGACTTGAGTTGTAGTTAGCAGGAGTGACATGGCCAAGTCACTTATTTAAGTAAGTCAATTTGCATTTGTGAGCAAGAAGTAGAGTTGTGGATGAGTTGATTACTAATATATAGAAATCTAGTGGAGTTATGGTTAGTGAAACTCAATTACCTGAGATATCGTCATGAATAGAGTTAGTGTGAGTTAATTTGAGTAGTTGTAACTGTTGTTAACTCATTGATCTCTCAATTAACTAGTCAATTTATTAAAAATAGCCTTAGTCATGCATGCAATTCGAATTTCCTAGTGAAGTGGAAGAAAAAGTCATAATTGTAATCATTATTGTATACAAGTTAGTTTATAGATTTTGCATGTAGCAGGTGAGATAATTTCCTCAGGAATTGAACAATGAAATATGACCCTCCTATTATTTAGGAGTAGGAATTGCGTAAGGAAGTAGGAGGAAGATGGAGGCCTATTTTGGGTAAGGTGTTGGTTAGACAAGGCAGAGCAAGAGATTAATATTGTAGTGTAGATTGAGCTTCGAGAATTGAAGAAATCATTGTAATAGATCTATATTCTTATATGATATAATACAAACAAAGGATGGGTTTTTCCCAGTTGGGTTCCCCAACAAAAATATTGTGTTCATTGTTGTTGAATGATTGCTTGTATTTCTATTGTATGTTTTCCCTTCCATAGATTGAGTAGAATACATTTGTGTCTATTGCTTTCAATATGAACTCATTAGTAGCTACAAATTTTGAGTTTTTTCAACAACTATTGAGCTTGCCAAGATGTGCCAGGATATTGTTGACTTTTCTAGGGTGACCCAAAATATCGGTGTTGGTTGTACTGGCCATAAAAAAACATCGAAGGGTACTGGGTCATGCCTAGAGGGCGGGGATGCCATTGTTGTTGCTGAGCCACCAAATATGTTGGCTCAGGTTCCTCGTCAACTTCCTTAAAAAAAAATTAATCCTAGAAGAGATGGACAATGGTTAATCAAATGTTCCTTTGCACAAATAGCACAAAATTCGATTGCATCCAAGAGATATTCTTTATGGCCATGCTTTTGTCGAAAATGAGGACATAAAATTTCTAATGCCCATTTTATCTCAACCTGCTTTTGTTTCACCGGAAAACGTCCAACTATGTAGTTAGTGTGCTTAATATACATGTTTTAAAATATTCTAATAGATTACCAATTTTCACGTGAGTGACTCCTCCGCCTACAACCTTCCTAGATGTGCTTAGAGGATCACATACATCGTGTCTACCTATTGTGCTTTCACGAGAACACCTTATACATAGTTCAACAATGTCATCATAATCTTCCTGAGAAATATCTTTGTGCCCTATTAAATTAAGTGTTTCTAAACATTCAACCTTCATTCCTCTAATTAAGGAAAATTTTAATACTTATTTAGGAATATTAGTATAAGGTGATCTTTGTTGATTATACTAAAACCTCTCTATATATTATTCTAAAGTTTCATCTTCTTTTAAATATCTAGATCAATAATAATGTCGGTATTTGGTGAGATAGTCTTGTTTCATTACATCCCATGAATTAATAGTGCCACCTCCTAAGCCCATAAACCATCATAGAGCTGGTCCCTTCAAAGTAGAAGGAAATAAATTCAGTTTATGAGGATCAGTGGTGTATTCATATCCTTAGAACAAAACATCAAATTCAAATAGAAACACATACCTATGAAAGTTAAAAAGACATTGGCTGGGAATAACTTTCATGGGTGCATTTTCTTGTGGATCAATAATTGGAAACTCTATCATTGAAGTTTGTGTGCGTGACACTTGTCTTCCCATTTGGTTAGAAATCTTCCTATATCCCTTAGGAATTCCAAATTCAGGCAGTAATAACTTAAAAAGGACAATGTAGTGACGAGATTCTAATCCTTGACTAGGCCTTACGACACTAGTCAAGTTAGGAATTCTGATTTCTTCCTTTACAATGGGCATTACAGGAGGCTCTCTCTTAAAAGGTTGAACTTGCGAATCGCTCATTTCCCATCTCCCTTCTTTTAAATTACTGGAATTTCCCTCACTTTTGTCAAGAGGATCAAGATGCTTGTCTGATGAAGCTTGCAAACTCTTCTCAGATCGTGAATCTTAGCTTCAGCTGTAGTAGAGGATTCTGCTATAGGTGGGGTAATAACAATAGACCCCTTCTTGGATATCGATCAGTGTCTTATCGAAGCTTGAGACTCTTATTTTCGAATGATTTCATCTATGAAGGTCAATCTTCCAAGGCCAAATTGACCCTAATTTTAGTATTTGTTGAAGTAGACCTTGGATCTATTTCTATCTGATTCCTACCCTTAATTTTCTTCCTAGTCATGCATACTAAATGAACTGAAACTATCGACTGAGGATAGACACCACCACAAGTTTTTACTAGGGTGCGTGGATAGGTTCTTACCTTTCGTCTTTAATATCCAACCACCAGGGAATCAAGTATGCATCTACAACTAGACATTAGTAAAAATCACTCTCTTTTAACAAAATCCCTATAAAAAATGCCAATATGTTGGGTTCCTAAATTTTTTTGAAATAACAATCAAGTATCAACATTAATATCAACTCGAGGAGTCATATTTTTATTTCAAGGTAATAAACAATATCTATGCAAGAGACTGCTAGAAGCTAATATTGGTCTTAAAATGATCTACCTTTCGTCCTAGTAAAAAAAATATTACTCTTGAATTAAATAACACACTACTTAACGAAACAAATCAATTATTGTTTGGAAGTACTATGATTAAACCACATGGCGAATTAAAATCCTCGTTAAGAGAAACTCATGATTATTCAATATAAGAATGAGATTACTCTAATCTTCCATGAAATGATCCTACGTCTACCAAAATAACAATTGTGCTTTAAGAATAACAATTGGAAATAACAATTGCAACTAAATAAATAACAAGAAACAACTAAGGCAATAACAATCAGTAACTAAGGAAACAACAATTAGTAAATAAGGAAACAACACACTCGATATCAATTAAATATCGTTTTCATAAGAAAACAAGCACAAGTAAATACTTCTTATCACTCTAAATCAAATGAGATATCAGAAATAATGTTGATAAATTAGCTAAGAGAAAGTAATAAGAAATTTCACTAAATTAATAATACAAATTGAAAGACAACACATCATTCAGGAAGCAGGCCCAACCACTAGGAGTCAGAATTTCTCGAAGGAAACTCAGTTAAATAGAACAATTGATAAAATCTAAGTTTAATTAGAAAAACTTTACATTAACTTGTTTGCATAGTTATAACCAAAACTTAATCACTATTTTGTTCCCAAAATTGCAATTCTTCTTCATTGCTTGTGCAGGGGAAAAATCCTCTATTTCATAATACAAAAAGAGTGATTGCAATAGAAAATGTTTGGACAAGGAATGATTTGAGAATCAAGGTCATTTTTTTCGTAATTGAAATCTATTCGATATCTTTAGGTGAAGAAACTGACGATGTTTTTCACAACTAACTCCTTAGTTTAGAGGTGGCCTCACTTGAATTTACCATTTATTTCCATCAGCTTCCATCCATCTTCGACATGCTCTCATAACCCTTGTTTGTGATAAAGTCTTAAACCAACAAATTAGTAGTTCATTTTATAAATAAAATTACTTTATTTAAAGTGAGATTATGAGAACAAATTAATTCTTCCAAAGCTTGAGCTATACTAAACAATGGATCATAATTATAAAGAAAAATGTAAGAAATTAAAATCAAAGCTTAAGATTGTGATGGAAATATACAACAATTACAAGGCTCAACAACTGGGTGATTACAAGGAGAAAGGATTCCATTATTTAGCATTGCCCTTGTTCCATAATTGAGCAAAAACATCTAAGCATGTTATTTTATGAGCATAATAAAGGAGGAGGAGGAATTTGTATTAGTCGTTCAAGCCACAATGTTAAAAAGTAACTTTGTAATGAGTTCCAATTCATTTGTATGTGCATATTTATAAGTAAAGCAAATAGAAAAGAGGGTAGGTGACCTTTTGGCTAGGATTTCTCCCACATTGGGTTTTACAAAATAAACTTGGTGTTCATTTATGTGTTTGTTGTTTCTATTTCTTATTTTAACTATTTCATAAATTTGAGCAAAGATAATAGTTAAATAATTTGGGTTCCAAGGAAAATTAATTTGCATAGTCTAAGATTCATAATATTATAAGATCTATTGTGATGAATTGTTCCAATGGAATATCCTTGATAGTTTATAGAACACATTTCAATCATAGGGAATGTTTTACACAACCAATAATAATCACTCATGAAAAAGGAATTTATTATTAGAAGCAAATGATATTTATAACAAATGGTTATAGCTAAGCTTTGAGCTTTCGAAAGGATAAAACCACTATTCACAATGTCACTCAAAAACCTAAACAAGGTCTTCTAGATATCCAAATGTACAACTAAGTCAACAAAGGTGAAAGATGATTTCTTCAACACATCCTTACCTTAATTATGATTGACCATAGTGAACCAAAATACCTTCTCCAAGAACTTACCAACAACATGACATTAGTATGTGACAATATTGTGTGAGATATTTATGCATTTCCTTAAATTAAATAGTGTTTTCAATAAAAATACTCATTAAGGTTACTTGAAAAGTTATTATAAATGTATTTTATAAACAAAAATATAATTTCTTTTTGCATTCAATAATATTTTGAATATTTAAATTAATATAATTATATAAGAATATAATATAATAAGAAAAATGACCACAAAGAAGTTAGTCATTGCACAAGGCATCAAACCCCAATCAAACTAAGAGCTTTAACCAATGTATATGCATAAGCATTTAACTCTAATCATACTACATGCACATTGAGAGTCGTCATTACACCGAGAGACGCTGTCCAACCCAATATCAAAGAGATGTTCTAATGTTATGTTATGTAATTTTATTGCATGGAGAGATGCTCTATAGCCCAATATAGGGGAGATGTGTGTAATTTAATGTAAGTTTGTCAAAATTTATTAAATGTTGGGAATATATATATGAAAAAAAATAAAAAAAAATTAAGTATTGGCTTATATTCAAATTAAAATATATATAAATGTAAAATGTAATGTAAAAGCTAAAATGAAAAATGTATAATGTAAAATGTAAAACGTAAAACCCATATAAATAAAAATAATGATTTCATAACCATATTTAAAATTAATTAGTAAGTGCATAAAAACCCAATACTTATAATAAGCTTACAATATAACAAGATTTTTAACTATGCATATTCACCCCACATTACCATGGATACTACTAACTTGTAAATAGGATTTGATACAATACCATGGATGCCCGAAAACCATAATTAATAAGCACATTAAAACTTAATACTTACAATAAACTTACGATATAACACGTTTTTTTTACCATAGATATTATTAACTTGTAATTAGGCTTTGTTACAATAGCATGGGCCAATACCATGGCTTATTAATACCAAATGCCTAAAACCCATAATGCATTCCACAATGAGAATAATTTAATTTTATAACATTTTTTAAATTATATCTAAAAGGAAAAAGGTTATAACTACTTTCAAATATATTTAAACCCTCTATCTTCACCACTACTAAAATTTTTTCATAGATATCCCAAAGAGAGATAGGAGAGGGAGGGAGAGAGATATGGAGTTGAAGGGGGAGAGAGAGGGACGAAAGAACAAAGACATAGAGAGATAGAGGTGGAGAGAGAGAGGGAGTGACAAGGGAGAGAGATATATATATGAGGGGGGGGGATAGAGGGAGGTGGGAAAAAAAGGGAGAGAGAGGAAGGAAGAGAGAGGGGATTTGAGAGAGAGGAGAGAGAGTGAGGGAGAGAGTAGAGTGAGAGGGAAGAGATAAATGTTACTTTTAGATGTAAAGTATTTAATTTATTTGATCCTTAAGCAATCCAAGCCTCAAGTGAAGTGACATGATTACCACTAGCAAGAGTTGTACAAAGACTACATTGACACATTGTAATTCTCACACATATGTATAGAGGATATACATGTGGAAAATTAGGTTTATGATGCTAGGTAATCATGTGGCGAGTGCACAATAATGTATAAGATGAATGGTTTAGTGGTAAATTATAAGTAAATTCAAAGTTGGAATGAATAACATTTAACTTGGTTATTGTTTTTAATATTTTATGTATTTATGGTAAAACTAAAAACAAACAATCTTATTTGTTTATATAAACTAGCCTAGGTCCATCTTAAATCCAAATCTACCAAGCCCCGAGAGGGATCAAGTCTCTTGAGGCACAAAACCGTTTTAGAGAGCAAAGATATTTGATCTCTCTAAGCACTTGGTAGATCTGAAGTTAAGATGGATCTAGGTCGGTCTTACGTTATGTTACATAAACATTTTGACTCAGTCAAATTACATTTAAAAAAAAAAATAAAAAATAAAAAATAATAATAATAATTATGAATTATTAATAATTAAACCCAACTAGATCCATCTTAACTCTGGATCTATCAAGTGTCCAAAGGGATAAAATCTCTTGAGGTGCAAATGTTTCCTCAAATTTTGCACTGAACAAAGAGATTTGCACTTTGGAAGTGTTATAAGTCATTTTGTTGAATCCTACCAAATGGCCTTGAACATGGATCAATTATCATCCATTCACACTTTGCAGTCATCCCCAACAAAGCCAAAAGCATGTCCTTTCTAGAAGTTCCAAGAAATTCTGCATTATATTGGCTAAAACCCTAATTTAGGTCCTCATCGCACTTTCCTAGTTTAGTAAGTGCGATGGTGTAGGTTACATCGAAGGAAAAATCACCGGTTAGCAAAGATTACTTTCATTGCAAGTGCGATGACCCTTGAAACAAGCAAAAATTTAAATATAATTTCAAGGCTTTCACTTCTAGAGGCTTCTATCATGGAAGTTTCCATTCTCTGTTATGGATGTCCTCGAATTCCTACAAATGAGGTCTTATCATTTATCCCATGGAACTTATACCCTTTTAAAGCAGATCTTACCCTAGTTTAATGGATCTACAACCTCCTCATTTCTCCTATAAATGCATTACATGCTATTAGGACCGGGTTTAATTTTGGAGACTTTTAGTTATATCCCCATACTGCTCATTTATGTCTAGAGGTCCATAAGCCATCCATGTGCTTGAGGTATGATTGAAGGCTTTCTTTGTGACAAAGGAAGGAAAATATAACTCGGAAGGATCTACAAGGTCAAGGCCTACAAGGGTTGTAATATTTTGCTACATTTTATTAATACAAGATTGCCTTGTTTTCCTATACATCATATCTCAATTATGCTTATGTATAACAATGAATCCTTGGCTCATTGTTTAGATTAGTTTGGATATACTATTTGAATGTTTTGGTTCTCTTGATTGTTTTAAATGTGTTGCTAGTTCCACTTATAAAAAATGGAGTTGGAGCTAAAGCTTGCAAGGAGGGAGAAGGAAGACATTTGCATCACATTCCAAGTAGGTATTCTTCCCATATTTCAAACTTCTCTAAGGAAAACATAACAATTTTGTCTTTCTTGTTTCTAGATCAAACCACTAGATCTAGGGAGATTTCTCATGTCCACAAAAGGAATTTATCCATAAAACATGATGACTTGATCATCTTGGAGCTTGATAGATATAGAGTTAAGTTAGATCTACGTTGGTTATATATTTTCGAGTGGAAATACGAGTCTCCTCCACCTCCACACCATTAGCGAATGAAAGCTACTGCATTATATTGCACGAGTAACCAATATTTAGAATCCCGGGATAAATTAGGGCATGACGTCGTGGCTTACCTAGTTCTAGAATTTATATGCACAATTTTTTTCGAAGATCATAAGTAGTCATGTTTCTTACATCTAGCCATAAAAAAATGATTGAATAACAATACTTTATTCTGAAGCTCGAAATGAAAAATTGGAAACAATGGAGAATATAAACATCGCTCATCCTAAATTGTTAGTTGTCTTGTAGAGTAGAATAGATATGTCTACACAAACATCCTATATGTGTGTGGGTGTGTGTGGGTGTGTGTGTGTGTGTGTGTGTGTGTGTAGATGTATATGTATATGTATATATCATGAAGCTCCATCTAAGAAGAAACATATTGAAGAAGAATCAAAACTGTTTTAAGACATTTTTGAATTATTTTATAAGTTGTAGGTATCCATCAAAGATTGGATTAAGAGGGAACCTCCATAATTTACCAAAAGATAAGTACTTTATTCCTTGTCTTCTCCTTTGTGTTTGGTTTCTCTCTCATATCAAAGTATGTTTGCATTGTATGCTAATAACCTTTCTCTTTATATTTTTCTTGGTTAGGAAAGCTTGTTGTTTGCTCAAGGGTTATGGAGAAGAATTCAAAGGATAGACTTGAAGCTTGAAAGAAGTTCTATTGAAGCCCTTCAAGCATTAATGTCCTATAAGGTTGTTAAGAAACAACCCAAGGTATGTCTTAGCCTATAAGCTATGTTACAAAGTTCTCTTCATATAAAGGTACGATCATACTTCTTCTAAATTTTGTTCTACATTACTAAAATTGTTATGTATAGGGTTATAAATCATAAGAGTTTCTCGTTTGGGTGATTAATCATTAGATTAAATCTACCCTCATTATATTTTATCATTCTTATGGAATGCTAAAAGGTTCTCTATAAAACCCTAACCCAAAGGTATGTATGTATTTATGAAACCCTAGTCTATGTAGGGTTAAAGAAGAAGTCTAGAAATCCTATTTTCTCGATGTTTAGAGTCTTTGGTATTGCTATAATAAAAACCCTAGTCCTTTGGGGTTTGTTGTTAATGTTTAAATGAAACCTTAGACCTTTAGGATTTATGAGAAAAACCCCTGTATTGTTTATAATAAGACTCTAGGATAAAACCTTAGGTGTATATTCGTTTGTATGACCTAAACCCTAGTTTGAATAAATTGTTGTATATCTAACTTTGATGTATTAATGTTTGTGTCCTAGGTTTACCTAGTAATTTTTGATGAAAAATGCATCCTAGATATGTATATACGAGTATGCTAAACTAATTGTTGTTTCTCATGTTGTTGAAAATGTAATAAGAAAATCCTGATTTAATTTTGTCCTTGAATTAAATTAGGAATAAAATTGTAATTCCACATCACAAGACAACCTGTACGGGTTAACTAAGTTAATTTGACTTAGTTGGCTCAGTTAATTCGAGTTGAGGGTCTAACTTGAGTCATGTAGAGCATCTAACTTGGGTCATGTTGAGGGTCTAACTTGAGTTGTAATTAATTAATTCAGTTTAACTAAGTTAAAGTTAGTTAAACTAGTTCCAACAGATGGAGGAACTAGTGGGAGGTCAAACAATGGGGCGCTGCTTCATGAGCTCAACCAATTAACTGATGATTCACTCATAATTAACTCATGCATATGAGATATGAGAGTTACCTAGTTGAGATTGGAGTTCAAGGGAAGTGTACTATCAATTGTATAATAATGCAAATTGTACAGGTGGTGCATGTAGTCAAAGGAAGGCCTATGAGGATTGCAAATTCATATTGAGGATTTTCCCTAATTAATAGGGGGCTAATTCCCAAGGAAATGACACAAGGAAATATGGACTTGGGTAACAAAAAATTTGGTTAAGCATTGGCCTAAGCTTTTATAGGAAGCTATGAGACAAATAGGGATAGTGCAGAGGTTGCTCGGGCTTGAGAAAAGCATTGTAATCTTCTGATATTTTCTGACTAATGCAATATACAGATTACATGGGTTTTTAGCTTTGGATTTCCCTAGGAAATCATTATGTAATGTGTTGATTGAATTCTTTCTCTTGTATGCTTCATGATTTCTTGATTGATTAATTGTTTCCGCTGATGAGTAGAGTAGATTCAAGTCTATTGTTTTAGTAAATTACAATTTGTAGTTTGAATCTACAAGGAATTTCTACATGGTATCAGAGAAGAAATCACTCTAAAAGAGGATAATACGAGTTTGTCTTTTGCAGGTGAAATCGAATTTGCAGTATCATTTTTTAGAGCCAACAAGATGTCATTCTATGGATTGAGACTTGAATATGCCCTTGAGGGTAGTTAAAACTATATTGCTTGGAAGGATAGGTTGGAGGCAGTGTTGGAAGACAATGGGCTAAGGGAATTCGTAGACAATGATATTCCTAAGCCTCAAACAATAGATGCTCAAGATAGAGTGGAGGAAATGTGTTGCAAAGGCGAGAAGGATCATACTAGAAGGAGTTTGAGATCATATTGTCTTGAACCTCCATAGGAAGGATATACCATATGCAAAGTGGAAAACCTTGATCGACTTCTTCAGAACAACAATGACCATAGGAAGCTCGCACTGAAGGACAAGCTTCAGAAGATCAAGATGTATAAGGGCGACACAATACCACAATACTTGAGCAGGTTCATCCAATGTCGAGATGAGCTTAGGAGTGTCAGTATTACAGTTGCTGGAGATGATCTGGTTAGCCTAGCACTTCTAGGCCTCCCCAAGAGTTGGCACAACTACCAAGATTTGGTAAATGGGAGGGAGCATCTACCAATGTGGGAGCCTTTATGGTCTGACTTGGTGCAATAAGAGATAAGGTGGAGCACCAAAGATGGAACCTCATCCAATCATGATGATGAGGAGAACTGTACCTTAGCTGGAAAGGCAAATAAAGGGAAAGGAAAGAAATTCCAAACTAAAGGATATGCCAGTCAGGGCGGCAAGAAGGACTTATTGAAGATTAAATGTTTTCACTGTCATGAGCTGCGATACTATTCCAAAAAGTGTCCACATAAGAATCCCTCAAGAGGAGTGGCAAGTGAAGCTCTTGCTTCACAAATCGAGTTGAATTTCACCCTCATTTCTTGCATGGTGACATCAGTGATGGGCATAGTTTTAAAATTCGGCCGATTCGAAACGGAAACGGTTGAGTTGATCTGTTTCATTGCCCAGAAATGTGACTCGGTGGAGGAAATGGTTCAGTAGGCCGAGTCGGCCTTGACTCGGTCAACTCGGCCATTTCCGTATTGACTCGGCTGAGTCATAACCAATGGCCCGTAACCCCATGAAAATAGCGATTTGACATTTTTTTAATGAGTTTTTGAAGTGTTTGCTGATTGGTTTGGACTCCAATGTGTTTTATGAATTAGTTAAATTTTATTTGGGGTCCATTTCCCGCTCCCAAACCCTATTTAACACACTCAAATGCTCTCTACTATTGATATGCTATTCAAATTTCATGGTAATGTTAAATTCTTAAAGTAAAAGTGACATTAAGGAGATTAAGGAGAATGTCACTTTTACTTAAATTTTTAACATTACCATGAAATGACTTAGGATGTTTGAGAGTGGTTTCGGCCTCATTGGATTTCATATGGATAAAGTAGAATTTTAGATTTTATTCAAAATCCAGCAAACTTATCAGTTTTTCAGGATTTCAGGATTGGAGGATTGCAATGTTTCCATTGAATTTTGTCATGTATTAGGGTATGGGACTCGTATTTAATCAAGAGCACCAATCCCTCTATGTACCTTGATGTTAGTGACATTTGTTGTCGAACTCCTCTAGGATTCGCTCCCAAACCAGGAGCTTCTGAAAATGTCACTCCCGCTCCCGTTTTCGCTCTCGCCCCACACTTTTGCTCCTGCTCCCAAGTAACACTGAGCTAGATGATGTTGGCAACTCTAGCAGTAGCCAGTAGTACTGGTCACAGAATTTTTTTGTAGAAGCCATTTATAGCCTCCTTAGTTATGTGTTTTTGTTTTGATCACTATATCATCATTGTGTATGTATTGGACAATGCACTGGGTGCCATTTTGATATAATGGATATATTCATGAGCCTACTTTGATCATATGGTGTCTTCTATCTATATTCTAATGCCGTGTGTTTCAAAACATGAATGAAAATCTTTAAAATTATGTGTTTTTGTAAAAAAATAAATATTTAATGTATTTTTTACAACGACCGAGTCATTTAAATCGAGCCGGCCAAGTCGATACCGAGTCGAAGTCGGAGTCGGAGTTGACCCTCGGCCGAGTCGGAGTCAGAGTCGACCCTCGGCCGAGTCGGAGTGAGAGTCCGAGTTTTAAAACATTGGTGATGGGTAGTGTGTGGTATCTGGATAGTGGAGCCTCATTCCATATGACTGGAAATAAATAATTTTTTAGTGACTTGGAGGAGAAGGACCTCCAGATGCATATCGAGATGGGAGATGATGGAAGGTATAACATGACCAACATTGATACTGTTACTTTTCAGAGGGAGTCTGGTTCTCCTCTCACATGAAAAGATGTCATGTATGTTCTGGGTCTGAAGAAGAATTTAGTTTCAGTTGCTATGTTGGAGGACCGTGGCTATGTTGTGATATTTAGGAAAGGGAAGGCTTTCCTTCATAACATAACCTTAGGACAAGTGAAGTGGATCAGGGTTTGAGTGACTAATCTCTACAAATTGGATGTATAAGATTGTGCATCATTCGCACAAAAGCAGAGAAGGTGTAGAGCCGATATATCGGTGAATTATGACATAGAAAATTGGGCCATCTTTAGCATGGAGCTTTAAAGATCACCTTTCATGATAAGGATAGTCGAGCACAAGCGATCCTTGAAAGAGTTCACTCAGATGTGTGTGGACTGTTCTCGACAACCTCCATGGCTAAGCATAGGTATTATGTAATATTTGTAGATGATTTCTCACGTAAGTGTTGAATTTTCTTCGTGCAAAAGAAAGATCATACGTTCTATAAATTTTTTGAGTTTAAAGCACTTGTTGAGAAAGACATTGGTAGGAAAGTAAAGGCTCTTCGGAGTGATAATGGTTGAGAATATGTGTCGAATGAATTCAAGAACTTTTGTGGATCAGAAGGCATTTGACAAGAGTTAATAACACCCCATAATGCACAATAGAATGGGGTGGTTGAAAGGAAGAAAATAAGTATTGTGGGAGCTGCATGGGTGATGTTACATGATTAAGGCCTACCATTTCACTTATGCGCTGAAGCATGCAACACAACTATGTAGGTGCAAAAAAAGAGTCTTCATCAGATTCTCGGGATGGGTACACTAGAAGAAGATTTTTCAGTTAAGAAAATAGATGTGGAACACTTCAAGATCTTTGTTTCATCAATTTACTGTCATGTTACGAAGGATGCAAGGAAATATCCAAAACTGACAACTGAGTTGGGAATATTTGTGGGTACACTGATACACCTCATAACTATCAGGTGTACCTTCCATCTCATAGGATGATAATGGTTCGTAGATATGTGAAGTTTGATGAAGAGAAGGTCATGAGATTTTCCCTTGAAAGGGAGCTCTAGTTACGTGAAGATGAGGAGATTTAAGCTCCAAAGGAAGAACCTCAAGATGATACGGAACAACCACATGCATAGGAGAAGCAAGTGAAATCACCCACTCATTTAGATACTTCCAGAGATGGAAGCAAGCACACTAGAGAAGCTGACAGATTGATGCATGATTCTAAAGAGAATGTGGGAGCACCACATCACAACGCAGCTAGAGGAGGTCACCAGGTCAGTACACTGGCTACATGGCTCTGATGAGTGAGAGTGTAGAGACTGAGCCATCCTCATTTGAGGAAGTAATGCAACAACCAATATGGGTTGATGCCATGGTAGAGGAGTATGAATCCATTATCAGAAACAATGTTTGGGAAGTGGTCCCAAGACGAGCAGACAAGTCAGTGGTGAGTTCCAGATGGCTATATAAGGTAAAGCAAGCAACAGATGGGAGTGTTGAGAAACACAAGGCCAAATTTTTTTCCAGAGGGTTCTCTTAGGTGGAGGGAATTGACTACGAGGAGATCTTTGCTCTAGTAGAAAGATACACTTCAATAATATCTATTCTAGCAATTTCAACATAGATGGGATGAAAGATACATCAGGTGGATGTGAAGACAACATTCCTCAATGAAGTGATTGAGGAAGAGGTGTACATTGAGAATCTGGAAGGATTTGATACCTTCAACAAAGAGTAACATGTGTGCAAAGTCAAGCGAGTGTTGTATGGATTGAAACAGGCACCCTGTGCTTGGTGCACCAGGTTGGGATTCACCAAAAGTGAAGTAGATGCAAAACTTTACCATATTGTGGTTGAAGGTAAATTATTGATTATAGTATTATACGTTGATGATTTAATTATAACAGGTGATTAGAACCTAGTCAAATCTTGCAAAGGGGATATTGCAAGAGAATTCAAGATGAAGGACCTAGGGCTCATGCATTAATTCCTTGGTATGGAAGTATGGCAAGGATATGAGGAACTGTTTTTCTCTCAAGGAAAGTATGCCAATGAGATACTGAAGCAGTTCCACTTGGAGAGTAACAAACCTATGGAGACTCCTCTAGCAGGAAATTGGAGGAAGGAAGATGCTACTTTAGGTGAAGTAGTGGAGGATACTATTTACAGGTAGCCTTTGGGTTCACTTATGTATTTGGTGAACACATGACCAGACATATGTTTTGCAGTTAACCAACTTAGTCAAGCAATGGTTAAGCCTACCAAACTCTATTGGAAGACAACTAAACATGTGTTGAGATACCTCAAAGGCACCACCCAGTTTGGTCTTTGGTACAAATAGACAAAGGGAGTGAAGCTGCAAGAGTTCACATATGCAGATTAGGCAGGGAGTCCATCAGACTGAAAGAGAACATCAGGGGCAATCTTCAGTATTGGGTCAGCAACAGTTTCTTGGTACAATATGAAGTAGAGATCATTTGCACTCAGTTCGGCAGAAGCAAAGTACATGGATGCTGATCAAAAAAATTCAGAGGCTATCTGGATGAGTAATATTCTTGTTGGGTTATTTGGTTAGCAGATGGATCCTACAATGATTTAATGTGACAATTAAAGCTGTATCAAACTCTATGAGAATCCATTTTTTCATGATTGGTCTAAGCATATCGACATATGGTATCACCATCTACGAGATTGTGTGTAGAGGAGAATCATGTTACTAGAGTACATTCCTACAGAGGAACAAGATGTATACATCTTGATTAAGGCACTATCAAGAGGAAAATTCAAGTTCCATAAAGGCAAGATTGGGGTATCTGATAATCCCTCTCTTGCTGAGAGGGAGTGTTGAAAATGAAACAAGAAAATAATGATTTGATTTTGTCCTTGAATTAAATTAGGAATAAAATTGTAATTCTACATCACAAGACAACTTGTATGAGTTAACTAAGTTAATTTGACTTAGTTGGCTCAATTAATTCAAGTTGAGGGTCTAACTTGAGTCATGTAGAGTGTTTCATGCTTTATAGGAGCCCTAGTTGAGTTTATTTTGATTTGTGATTAATCAATTCAGTTATCTAAGTTAAAGTCAGTTAAACTAGTTCCAACTGATGGAGGAACTAGTAGGAGGTCATATAGTAGGGTGCTACTTCATGTGTTCAACCAATTAACTAATGTTTCACTCATAAATAGCTCATGCATGTCAGATCTGAGAGTGACCCAGTTGAGATTGGAGTTCAAGGGAAGTGTACTATCCATTGTATAAGCATTCTAATTGTACAAATGGTGCGTGCAGTTAGAGGAAGACCTACGAGGATTGCATAATTCATATTGAGGAATATCCTTAATTAATAGGGGGATAATTCCCAAGGAAACAACACAAGGAAATAGGGATTTGGGAAAGCCAAAATTTGGTTAATTATTGACCTAAGCTTGTCTAGGAAGATGTCAGATAGGCAGATATAGTGCAGAGGTTGCTCGGGCTTGAGAAAAGCATTGTAATCTTCTCATATTTTTCTGACTAACACAATATGCAAATAGCAGGGGTTTTTAGCTGTGGCTTTCCCTAGGAAATCATTATGTAATGTGTTGATTGAATCATTTCTCTTGTATGCTTTGTTATTTCTCGATCGATTAATTGTTTCCGCTGACGAGTAGAGTAGATTTAAGTCCATTATTTTAGTAAATTACGATTAGAAATTTGAATCTACAAGGAATTTCTACACATGTAAATTCTAGGGTTTGTAACAAAGCCATAGTAGAGTTTGATATTCTAGGATATGACGATATTGTTTTCGATATGATTTAGTCTAGGGTTTGCATCAAACCTCAGTAAAGTCTAACATTGTTGAAACATTAGATGCATAATAAGATTGTTATTTGATTGAATTGTTGATATCTAAGGCCTTCTGTATCGAGAATGAAATTTAGGGTTAGCAATAAACTATAGTAGAGACTGTCACATATCTTTGCAAGTAATATTGAAACCCTGGATACAATGAGATTGATACCTTGATTGAGTTTCTAATGTAGTCTAGGGTGTTACACAAAAATATCGTCACCTTGATTATTTGCAGTCGGTATGGGTCTATCACCACCTATACCAGCCTCCTAAGCAAGTCTCAGACCTCAGCTCTTCAAAACAAGCTTTGGAAATGAGAGAAAGACATCAAAAAAGCAATGTAACTCTGGTTCCGCACTTTCTCTCACTTTTGCCTGTGGGCCTGCACCTTTTGTTCATAATACCTGCATACTTATACACTCTGTATGTAAAGGGAAGGGTGCGTACCCCTGTGAAATTCAAAAGGCACAATTTTTATCTTAAAAAACTCACTTTGGGTTAATTCTAGAGTTTTTAGAAGGAATTTTGACGTGGATTGTTCGCTCCAAAGTGGTTCATGCATCCCAAAAGAGAAGGAGCTAATCCCTTGTTAGGAGGAGCTATCCCTTTGAAGGAGGATTCTATCCCTTTGAAGGAGGACCTACTAACTGCCCTCCATTGCACTATAAATTGAGGCATTGGGTTAGTGGCTAGGGAGGTTAGAAGCTGAACAT
>APFE031719087.1:2487-37348 GCA_000404065.3 Pinus taeda | reverse complement strand
ATTTATATTGAAAATAAAAAAATGATATTGATATTAAAAATATATTAATAGAAACATTATAACATCAATACTAAACAAAGCCATTAATATAACCATCAATATAGGTTTACTAACATTAATAATATTGGATTATAAAGATTAGGTTTATAAAATTGTGGAATTTTGTTCACTATTGTAATAAGGCTCTTATTGCTCATTTTATTTTATACAATGTGTATATGTTAAGTTTTTCTGTATGTATAGATGGTAAATTATTTATGTATGTTACTTTTAAATTTATTCAACATTAAATTGTTTTGTTGATATCAAATGTGTTTTTTTTACTGTTAGGTGATTTCATTGTTTAATGATGGATTCTAGCAATTTGGAGTTGTCTTCCATTTGAAATTCTTGAAATTTTTTTCCTTGGGTTCCCTTTATCGGTTGTGATAAATGTTAATAGTGTTTGTAAGAAATGGAAGAATGTTTTGCAAAACCCTTCTTTCTTATTGCGTTGCAAGCATGTCTCTACTAACAAATTTAGATTTATGGTTACTTTACTCAATAATGAAGACAATTATTTTGATATTGAATACCTTAATCACAATGAGCACATATCTAATTTTCAATTACGATTCATAAATTGAAGATACATATTAAAGTCTACTATTCGACCAATGGTGGTTTTATCCTTACCACTGAATGCTCCCATACACACAACTATTTTGTAATGAATCCATTTACAAAGGCCTTTAAAATCATAGGGCCAATATGAATTGGATACTCAAGATTCTTTTCATTGTTGGAAAATGTAAGGAGCTCTAAAAAATATGTATGATAAAATTCAGTCTAAATTTTATGTTTGCAGTAGTCTTGATAGGGTTTGGGGAAGGGCTAATTTCCCATTTTGTGGCACTTCACCCCCTAAGAATGGAGCGTTTTATAAAAGTAAATTTCTTTGGCTCTATCTAGACAAGGAGTATGAAGATTATCCTCAGTATGGGAATACAATCTACTCGTTCGATGTAATAAAAAATGAATGGGTTTTTCATTTGTTCCAATCACTTACATGAGGTGTATGTCGTTAGAAATATACATGAATAATTTGATATGCCTTGTAAATGATGGCTCCACTTCTGTACGGTCAATTAAAGAATTAGATCATTTGCAATTTGGTCAACCATGCGTTGAATGAAGAATTGCCTACTTTGAGGATGATTGGGGCTTCATATGGAAGTTGTTGGAAGAAATTTATAAATATATAAATATCAAATGTCCTCGTTATCTTCCATTTCGAACAGTCTGTGGTGTGGTTCTTATGTGCAAGTGTAGTGAAGTTCCTTTCCTATTATATGACATGATGATGCGTATTTGTTTTCCAACAAATATCGATAATTCAACTAATCAACAGATGTATAATTCAACTAATCAACAAATGTCTGGGTTTTGGTATCCAAAGTTGGAGGATTGCAATGATTTGATTGAGTATGGAAATGTTTTTGCAATTTCTCCTTGTATGGATTATGTTGATGAGATTCCACCATTAGATATGTGTTAAAATTGGCAACCAAGGAAAAACTTCATGTGGGTCATCTATTCATGGTTGATAATTTTTTTATTATATTCCTCTCGTCGAGAGGTGTAGGATTGATATAAAGATCATCCGATTCCGATAACTATTCATGGAGATATGAATTTATTTTGATTATGGAATTATTATCAAGCCGACCTACAACTCATGTAGGCTCAGAAGCCCAACAGTCACATCTATTCAAACACCAACATTGTGTATAAATATAAGAGGAATTTTCCTCATTTGCACTCACTCATTTCATCACATCTCTCTCTCTCTACTGTACAGAAATGAGTCTCTTCTCTACTGCGCAGAAATGGGTCTCTCTCTCACACATGTGAAGCCAGACGCTATTGAAACTGAAGCTACAACTGCAGAAGTAAAGATTTACCTGCGTGGACTAGAATATCTCCTCTTTGGAACTGTGTTGTAGTTCCATCTAGATCTCCTCTGAAAGCCGCAACTTTTGGTGGTGGAATGAAGTCAATCCGATGAATGGTTTGCAAGATATCGAATGCCCTAGTTTGAAGCCAAAAACTGTTGAAACTAAAGTTGCAACTACAAAAGTAAATATTGACCTGTGTGGACTAGAAGATCTACTCTTTGGAACTATGCTATAGGTCTATCTGGATCTCCCTTGAAAGCCACAACTTTTGGTGGTGGAATGAAGTCAATCCAACGAATGGTTTGTGAGATATCATTTACCCTAGTTTGATAATGACACCGCTAATGCTGATGTTGCTGATCTAGGGTTTGCTACTACTGATATGAATTAGATTTATTGTACTATTTCTCTCTGTTGAATTATTGAAGATAAAAGAATATTTGATCAAAGTGTTTCCCCACACATTGTGGGGTTTGTCCCTGGTTAGTCGCCACATCTTGTGTCTCTTGTCTTGGCTTGTTTTCTGTCGATCATTTAATGTTCTATCTGCACTTTACTTTATGTACATGTGATTGCTAATATGTGGAATATAATAAGAAAAATAAGTAAATTGTTATAAGCATATAACATACCATAACTTAACATGGTATCAGAGCTGAGGTGAAGACAAAGCCCGAGCAAGAGCAAGAGCAATCACTGAAGAGAAGATTGGCAAGGCTATCCTAAAAGAACTATGGGGTCCTCAATGCTCTGCTGAAGGAAAGCTTCATAAGAAAGATGACTATCACGGATGGCAGATGTCTATCGATCTAATCCTAGAAGATCCAGGAGTTTTGGACCGTGTAAGAGGAAATATTGTTGAGCCTCCATCCAATGCATCCGCTGCTGCATGGAACAAATGGAAAACCGAAGAAGTCAAAGTAGAAGATCATCCGGGACTCTATCGAAAAGCACTTGGTGGCGTACATCTCTGAACTGGACACCTCCAAGGAAATCTACGATAGACTGGTGAGTTTATTTAAAGTTAATGATGCAAATCAAGTTTTGTTTCTTAGAAATAAACTGAGGGAAATCAAGAAGGGTAAAGATGAGAGTATGAAAGCATACTTCTTAAGAATAACCGATATCAAGAACAATATCCTCTTTATTGGGGAGGCTATTACTGACAGGGAAATGGCTCTCATGAATCTTGGAGGATTACCATCCGAATGGTACATGTTCAGGACTACTCTTCTGAACAATAATGTAATTCCTAGTTTCGAGGAATTAATGGCTAGATGAATTCAAGAAGAAACAAGGGTAGAAGAGCAAGAAATTCCCATGCCTAAAGGTCCTCCTGCTGCCTTTTCTTCTCCTGCTAAGAAAGGAAATAATTTCGGGACTAAATCAAAAGGAAAGGCTGGACCTAAGGGTGGAAGAAAAGGATGATGTTACATTTGCAATAAAGTAGGTCACTATGCAAGGGAGTGCCCTAATAGAAATGACTCACACTGGGATGATTGTCAAAAATCCCTCTGATGGCAATCAAAGGAATGAAAAATTCAATAGCAAAGGTAAGAGGAGAGTTGGGAATCAAGGAAGAGGACAAGAAGTCAAGAAGGCTAGAAATTCCAGGATGTATTAAATGCACCTAACCTCCGAAAGAAATTGGTGTCCATCTCGACAATGGAAGACAAAGGCTACAAGGTAACCTTCAGTGATGGAAATCTACAAGTATTGAAAAATAATGTTAAAGATTCCTTTACTCTTGGGTTTCATGTTATCAGGTTGATGAAAGTCAGGTAGGTGTCATGTCTTATGACATATATCTTCAGTCCGAACTTTGGCATCGAAGGTTTTCCCACCTTCATTACAAAGCTCTACCCGATGTAAGACAAATGGCCACAGGGATGCCCAAATTTTGAGTAGAGAAAGAAGGTGTATGTCGAGGATGTGTCAAAGGAAAGCTCAAAATGGGACCATTCCCCTCAATCCAAAGCAAGACCTCTGATATATTACAGTTGGTTCACTCAGGCATACCTGAGGTTGACATTAAGAGGGAGACTACTACACCACATACTCCTGAGCAGAATGGTGTGGCAGGAAGGAAGAACCACACAATTGTGGAAGATTTCCGAGCCATGCTACATGATCAAAGACTTCCGAAGCTTCTATGGGCTGAAACTACAAACACTGTCGTATATGTAGAAAATTGATGCCCTCATCAAGCATTGGGTTCCAAGACTCATGAAGAAATGTTCACTGCTGGTCAAAGGGAAGTTGTGATTAGTCATGATGTCACTTTTGATGAAGATCTAGCTCTCAGCAAGGTGGACAATCTTCCGACTTTGAGGAGCTCTCAAGAAGTCGGCACCAGGGAACTGAAAGAAACGATGATGAATCAGCTCAGGAATTCCTTCAGTTGAGTAAAGTGTGAGATGTGGTGAATTGTATGTTTTTTAGGATCATTCAGAGATTAGGCTTTATGGAGCTTCAGTTAAACCATACAGATTGCCCAAATTTGTGTCAATGAGGATCTTTTCCTTGGAATTTATCAGATAGGGTTTGAATGTGGATCAATTCCATTTGTTCCCATGAAAAAATGTTCTTTATTTAAGTTGCCCAGAGGAGTAGGTCCTTTCACTGTGAACACTAGACAAGTTTCTTAGGAGGTCGAGAGGATATTTAATGACATGTGTCTTTTACAGGTGGTTGAGTGGGCCTATGACCCTCACCAGGTTATTTCCAAGAGGAGGATGGAGAATGGGCATTCAGCATTTGTACATGAGAGTAGACTAGAAAAAAAGAAGATGGAAAATGAAGGTTTATGAGTCACCCAGGGGGCATAGATTGAAACTCCTGGCATTTCAAAAAAGGGTGCCAAAAGTGCTAGAGAAAATGTTATTAACTTGGATGAAGAAGAAGTAGAAGCAACCAAAAGAGCTAAAGTTTCAGATGTAGCAATTGTGGCTCATCTTGGCCTAATAATTCAATTAGGAGAAACATAAGGTGCATTGGCCTCACCATCTTCCAGAGAGCCTACTCATGATCAAATTCCTTTAATTCAAAATATGTTTACTCAAATCGCTTAAAGAAATAAAAGGCTGCAAGTAAATATGGAGGCTCAAGCTAAGTCTCAAGTTGTTCCTGAACAAACAAGATTGTTATCTACTATGGACTTGGAGAGAAGTCAATTTAAAATTGCTTTATCTCATCCTACTGAGATGTCTATTGGATCTGCCAATAGTTTCAAAACTGCTAATTTGATTGTTGATACTCACAAGCTTCCCATGCTTGACAAGATCAACTTGCATAAGCAAACTGGGCAATTCATTGTTAATGACTTACACAAAACTAATGCAGCTACTGTTAAAGCAGAAAAAATGTTGAACAAGGTAATTCAATAGCTGAAATTGGAAAAAGCCAATTCTAGGGCCCTGAATGACCAGGTAGAGAATTGAAAAACATTATTATCAAGGTAGGTATCAATCCCGATGTTCAACCTGCAATATAAGAACTGTTTAAATCTGCTAAGGTAGATATTGGAGTTTTGACGAAAAAGTTAAATCTGCCCATAGGATAACATCCCATTGCTGCAGGGAAAGCTAAAGTAGAGAATGAAAAAGAGAGGCTATTACAGGATGTATTTCAGAAAACTGAAGAAATTTCTTTACTTAAGAAATCTTTGGATAAACTGCAACAACAAGTGAGTTCTCATGTTTGTACCATAGTTATGCCAACAAATGCAGAAGATCCAACCGCACAGGTATTGTAGCTAGCAACAGAGTTGAAAATGGTTGAACATGATACTAAGAAAGTATAAAGGGAGTTGGAAACGGCCTGCAAATTGTTAAATTTGAGTGAAGAAGAAACAAGGACAGAAAAGGAGAATGCAAAGAAGTACCGAGAAGATTTATGAAGGACTGAAGAAGAGGTGAAAAGACTAAAAGAAAAACTAAAGGGTAATTTTATGGGATGAAATCATAGAGATTATTAGGAACATCTGGGAGTTCCTTGTCATTATGTCTGATGAAGAATCACTGGTTAGATATATGGAAGGTGAAGTTATGAAGGATAATAAGAAAGATCTGGATAGATCAAAATTTGCTAAAAGATTGATAGATTTTATCAATTCCAAGTCTACTTCAGAGCTTAAAGAGCATGACCTACCAGACAAGACACTATGTGCAATTGATTTCAATAAACTGATTGTTAGAAATATCTACAGGAATACTGGTGAAAAGAAGTTAAAGGAGATTAAGGAAGTTGTCTCTAAGTTTAGCATATTGTTTGATAAAAGAGTGAGAACTGGGCTTCCCTCTTGTTGGGATTTACAGAGAAATCTGATGCCATGGAAAACATATGAAACTTTGTTGGTTGAAACAAAGAGCAATATTGACAATACTCATGAAAAGACAATAGTACTGAAAGGAGCTGCTATTATAAACTATCTTCATAAAGATTTTAAACTGTTGTGGATGGTGCAACCCTTGTTTACAGATAAGCCTACTTATAGTAGAATTACAGCATTTAGAATAGCACTCGATAAACTAGAAGAAGCACCTAAATCAAATGTGCCATTGTCGAGAATGTGCACGGAATGGATGATAGAATAGGTGAAGGGTACACTAGTAGATCAGCAAGCCAAAATCTCAAATTCAAACAGAGATCAACAATCACCAATCATAGTTTAATTTCTGTTATCTTATTTTCTGAGAAAGAGGTGTCTTTTACCCTCTAATGTAACATTTTAAAATGAATTTTACTTTAAGATAGTTAGATAAATAGTTTGACAGTCTTGACAGTTACCAACTGTCCCATGAATGTATAAAAATATAAAAAGTTATGAAAAAAAGGGGGGGATTTTGTTAGAAGAAAAGGCTTTACTATTTTTGTACTCGATAAACTGATGATTAATAAAAGAATAAGGGGTTTCCATACATGTTGGGTATGATTTTGTTATTTCTCCACTATGTGTCATTTTGTTTATTCATCTCTTTAAATATGGTAATGAAGCTGTAGGTCTTTATTTACCTATGTAAATGAAGTTAAATTCCTTAACGGGCGCTCCCATATTTAAAACCTCTTTCTATATGTTTCCTCTAAATTACAGAGAATAGTTCCTGTTAAGCACAACATATTGTCTTTAATTTCTTTACATATTCTTCACATCACATTCATATTCAGCATCACATGGCAATTTCAGACTTTTTCAGTCATCTAAATATTGGGGTTCAAGGTCAAGTCTTTCAGATTCTTCAAATAGTGATTCAACAAAGATATAAGTGACAAACATAATAAATCATTAATGCCTTAGGCACAATTTCTCCACAACCAGGAAATTGGTTTCCTAAGAGACAACAATCACAATGGTGATGATGACAATGATCTAGTTGTTGGTAGCAACTAGTGACGTTCATGATTGTGTAGACTGCATCATGGATCATTTTTGATATATTGATATGATGTCAATTTTCATGGTTAGTATCATATGTATCATTTGCATGACCTCTTGTACCATATTATTGAGTTGTGTATTTTTTACATGTATCATTTTGACTTATATCATTTGGACATGACGTATCATATGGACTTGTATCATTTTGTCTTATATAATTTATCATTTTTATTTATATTATTTGTACATGATGTATCATTTTGACATATGTCAATCGTTGGACATGTATAATTTTCTCATGTTATTGATCTACTAGTGTATGTGAATTTCACTTGTTTTAGTTATATATGATTATGATCTTATCAGTATTGACTCGTAAATTTTTATATATTGAAAATGGTAGATGATTTGGATGCATTTTTATTACGTATGATGGTTTTAATTTACAGCCCATGATGGATGTTGTTAAACTCACTTAAATTATAGATATTTGACTCACTTTTTAAATTATAGATGATAATCATGTTACAATAATTATCTTGTTATTTTATATATAGTAAATGTTATATATTCTATTTTTATGGGGATTTCATAAGTATAATGATGTTGTTAATTTGTATGGATGTTTGTTTCTGTAAAAATTCTTTATAACTATTATCCTATAAAATATTACAAATGCATTCGTATGAATTATTGTATAATCATATAACTTATTTAAGAGACATGATATATTTAATTAATTAAATTGAAATAAAACATATTAATTTAATTGTGTGCAAAACAATAATCATTTTTGGAAGCAAAAAAAGAAGCAATAATGGAAACCAAATTGGAAGCCACACTAGAACCAAAACAAGAAGCAAAAAGAGAAGAAAAATTGGAAGCCAAATCAGAAGCCAAACTGGAAGAAAATCATGGTGCTATCTTGATGCCTAAAAGGAAAAAAATAAGCAACAATGGAAGCCAAATTGGAAGAAAAATTGGATGCCACACTAGAAGCAAAACTGGAAGCAAAGCGAGAAGAAAAACTAGATATAAAATTGGAAGCCAAACCAGAAGCCAAATTGGAAGCAAATACTAGCACCAATTCTGGCACTAATAATTCCTCACTCTATTCCCGACACTCTTTTGGGCCCTATTCCTATCTCCATTTCTAGTGCTATGCATAGCGTTATTTTTGGCATTATTTCTAGTGAAAATTATGGCACTATTTCTAGTGGAATTGATGGTGCTATTTCTGGTGCTATCTATTGTGTTATTTCTGACATTCTTTCCGACGTTATTTCCGATATTATTTCCAGAACCAAATATGGTGTTATGATAAACATTCCTAATTGCACCTATTTTTATGGTTGACAAGGTGTCCAATTCGTGGATTGAAATACACTAAAATTTAGCACTATTTTAGTCGCTATTTTCTTGTTCTATTGTAGTTTAAAGAATATCCCCCTCTCCAATTTCAACCAAATCTAAAAAGGTAAAATGTTGCAAAAATCGCTTGGGAAAAAAAATGTGAATCAGACTCCAGATATCTAGAGGATGTAAAAGTTAAGCTTAGGGCCCTTCTAGGAGGAGAGGGATTTGAAATGCTCAACAAAGAACAACTTCACAAACTAAAATCGTTGGAAGCCCATAAGCGAAAAATTAGCCTAAATAAGGAGAAGGAGTGGAGGTTGAAGAGTAGAGCCCTATAGCTCCAAGAAACAAATGAAAACACCAACTTCTTCCACCATTTCAAAAATCATAGGAAATCCATCAATATAATTTGGTCTGTAGTTAAGGAGGATGGTTCCCAAGCTTCTACCTTCTAAGAGATTTCTTAGGAAGGTACCAATTATTTTGGGAATATATGTAGAGAGGTTGGATGAGAAAACCTAGATCATATTCTAAGAGAGGTATCACAATTTCCTTATTTTGTGGATGAATAAGGCAATGAGGTTCTCAGGGAGGAAGTTTCTGTGGAGGGGCTTTGATCCACCCTCCATAGCTTCTAAAAAGGAAAATTTCCTGGCTGAGTTGGGATACCTATAGAATTTTGTTCTAGTTGCATCCATTTTATTGGAGAGGATCTCCTACAAGTGGTGGAATACCTATATCTATAGGGTATATTTTAGCTCATTTCAATAGTAATTCATTGCACTTGTCTCGAAGGAAGATAATCCCTCCTCCTTTATCACTTCAATCCTATCTCTTTTTTTATATAGACATAAGAAGGGAATGTAATGAAATGCATATTTAAAATAAAAATACAAAGATACATTGAAATTAAACTTCAATTAATAAATAAAAATGATACAAATTTTCACTTGCAAAATGAAATCAAACTAGCTCGAGTGGTGCTAGCTTATCTCTGAGAAGAGGTGTGATGACTACATGCCTTTTTAACTATGTTACAATGAGGTTCTAATGGAGGAAGTTTCTTTGGACCTTCGATCCACCCTCTATAGCTTCTAAAAGGGAAAATTTCTTGGGCCATATGGGCTTCCTATAGAATTCAAGATTGGTTGTTTAAAATTTATTAGAGAGGATCTCTTATGAGAAGTAGAGTACCTAGATCCTGAGGGTATATTTTAGCTCCTTTCAATACTAGCTTCAATACACTTATCCTGAAGGTGAATAATCCACCCTCCTTTGATCACTTTAGGCCTATCTCTCTTCTTCTTCTTCTTCTTCTTCTTCTTCTTTTTTTTTTTTTTTTTTTTTTTTTTTTTTTTTTTTTTTTTTAAGAAGGGAATGTAATGAAATGAATATTGAAAACCAAAATACAAAGATACAGTGAAACTAAAATTCAATTAATAAATAGAAATGTTGAAATTATTCACATGCAAAATAAAATCAAACTAGTTCAAGTGATGGTAGCTTATCTATGAGAAGATATGTGATGGCTAAATTACTTTTGAACTATGTTGCAATGAGGCTCAAAGATCTTTTTATCTTGAAGAAAAAATTAGAAACTATAAACATCCAAAACCCGACCCTAGGATATGAAGTGCCGAAGGCTTATGGGCCCCAATGGGGTATGTTGGATCATCAACTTCTTAGGGCCATAAATTTGGCATACAATCTCTCTTTGCAGTGCACAATAGCTAATTACAAAGGCTTATCTAAGGAAAACAAATTTTGATTTTCAACATTGACCATAGACACATGTCAACATGTTTCCACAAAAAGCATAATTTAGAGCCTCAAAATAACTCCAGGAGTTTTGGAACTAAAACTATAAAAAATAGAAAACTGCCAACTTTAGGAAATTATGTCTTGAGCTAGTGGAATAGGCGGGAAGCCACCAATATGCACTTGGATCAGTCCTCCCCCTTAGGAAGCAATGGTCTCCATTGGGTTGATTTTTTGAATGACACAAGGAAACTTTTGTTGAAGTTGGGCCTTGGTGTGCCACTTTCCTTAGTGTAGGAGTTAGCTTGCTTTGACAACCCGATATAGTTGGATTCTCTATTGGAATTTTGCAATTTCCTACCTGTCCAACAATGGTAGAAAGTAAGGCCTCAGACAGTCCACATTGAACACTAGGTGTAGACCAAGGAATGGGGGAATACTTAGATCAAAATAATTATTAGCCACAACCTTGGTGATGGTATAATGTCCATAGTGAAGTGGTTGAATCTTCCAATGAGCCCTTGCAAGGAGTTCCTTTCCCAAATGCAACCAAACCTTGTCGCCCACTTGAAAAATATGTGGCACACAGTGTTCATCATAATGTTGTTTTTACATAATTTTGGCCTTGTATGGGATATCATGAACCTATTCGTGGATGTGTTGAATTCATTCAATAAACTTGGCATCTTTTTTGGTTTCAGATTGAACATGTGCAAATTCTTCCTATGTAGTTATAAGCGGTAGTGCAACATGAATGGGACATGATGGCTGAAATCCCAGTCCCACCTGAAAGGGGTTGTGACCTATTGATATATGGAGAAATATTTGTAGTGATGTTGGACATAGCAGAGACTCTTATCCCATGTTTTTGGATGCTTGCACTTGTACATGAGTAATATCTTCACAATCAACCTATTAACGACCTCTTTTTGGCCATCCGTTTTTGGTTGGAAGTAGTCAACTTAATGAGTTTGGTTTCCAACAATGAGCAAAAGGCTTGACCAAAATTCAATTAGGAAATTTCCATCTTGATATAATATAATGGTCTGTGGTATCCCAAAATATACCCACACTTGCTTGAAGAAGAGCTTGACATCGGCTTCAACTCTAATACCCTTCTTCTAGGCAGTTAACATGGTCGTCTTAGAAAATCTATCAATGGCCACAAACACATAGCCATTATCATGCTTGGTGGAGGGAAGGATAGAAATATAGTCAAAGGATATGGACTACCATGGAAAGCTAGGAGTATACATAGGAGTGTACAGTCCTTTCTTCTTAATGTTTTATTTGGCATTGACACAAGAGTTGTGAGGCCTGCTATATTTGCATACATTCAGTTAGAGTTTTGGCCAATACAAATACTTTTGTAATACCACCACTGTCTTCTACACACCAAAGTGTCTTGCTACTATACTATAATTCTCCCACAAAATCATCTTAGCATGCTTACTTGAATGAACACAAAGGTGTCCTAGGTAGTACAATAGTCAATCCTGAAGGTGGAAGTCTGGAATTGGCTTACCAATCATCAACACCTTATAGGTCGTAATGAATTTTGAGTCAGTAACATATAGCTACGAAAATCTAGAGGTATCATGCCCATAATAGTTGAGCGCTATGTTCAACACCACAATTAGGTGTTGACTAAGGCAGTCTGTAATGTGATTGGTTCTACCGTTCTTGTATTTAATGTTAAGATATAATTGTTGTAGATATGTGGACCATTTCTCGTGGTGATCATTATATCACTTCCCCTATATCTGCATAAAATAAAGAGGATGATGATTCGTGTGGATTATCATCTCCTTATCATAAGTGGGGTACCTTTGAATAATATCATAGAGTTTTGAAATCTCAAATGGTTGTTATAGGACTAGAAGGTTGAGGATTGGTGAAAATAAAAGGCATTGTTTCAGTTCATTGAATGAATTCTATTGTGATTCGAACCAAGAAAATTTTTCTTTTTCTCTGACCTTGGTGACTTGGCTTAAGTTACATGTCATATGAGAGAATCCCAACATGAATCTTCGATAAAAATTAGTAAGGACCAAGAAGCTATGAAGCTCTGTTAGAGATGGTTGGGATGTCCAATCTCGAATGACTTGGATCTTATCTAGATCCATGTGAACACCTTTCTCATCAACAATGTAACCTAGGTATTAGAGCTTGTCCATGCAAGAGGATCATTTTTCCAAGTTATCTCATAGCTTGAGCTTCCACACAGTGTAAAGGATCTGTTGAATATGTTGCAAGTGCATGCCAAAATATTTTTTTTAAGATTATGATACCATCTAGATATAAAACCATGAATGAAGTGGTGAAAGGTTGCATGATGTCATCAATCAACCTCATGAAAGTTGTATGGGCATCATCAAACCAAATGGCATGACCAACCACTCAAAAATACTCTCCTTAAACTGGAGTGAAATCTTCCACACATCCTTGGGTTCTATTGGAACTTGGTGATATTCAAACTTTAATTCATTCTTGTTGAAGTAATTTTCCCCTGTGATATGGTCAAGAAGGTCATCAATCCAAGGAATCACGTATCTATTCTAGACTGTGATTTTTTCAAAGAATGACAATCAATGCAGAGTCTCTAGCTCCCATCCTTATTCTACACAATGATTGGGATCCCACAGGGTGAGGAACATGGTCAAGTTTTCCTGTTTTTTAGTACCTCCTGCATCTACCACTTGATTTCCTCATTTTCTTGAAAAGAGTGGTGGTAGATTGGCCCATTAGGTAGAGGTGCACTAGGCATCAGGTCGTTTAATGCTTGACCAGAGGAAGATGTACTCACCTAGGAGAGGAGAAATTTCCATGTTCTCTTCCACAACCTTATCCAATTTCCTTTGCTACATGAAGGAGTTATTTTTGAAGCCCATGAACGTCACAACTTTATTTCCCTTACTTTTAGAGTGAATAAGGAATAAAATAAATTTCCTAGTCTAGGGCTACCTCTAGTATCCTGTATAATTTTCCACCCAAAGTAATAATTATAGTATGAGATATAAACTCATACACAACATGATGCTTCCATAAGTATGATTGGTGTGACAAATCATCACAAAATTCAAGGGGAGCAACATCACACAATACATCATCCATGAAAGGCTTGATATTGTAGGGAAATAAACATTATTTGTTAATGCAAAGATATCGCCCTTGTTGGATCCACCCAATGGTGTATGGTTACATGTGTGGTGTTGTTGGTAGGACTAACTGCTCAAAAACCTTTGCTGAGATGATTTTCTTTTAACTCCCATTATTAACAATGAAACACAACAATGCACCCATCACCCACATTTGTGAGTGGAAGAGATGCTCACCTTCCTCTAGATCTCCAAGCTTACTTTGTGGGACCTTTGTAGTAGTAATGATGGCACTAGGTTTAATATCAATGATTTATTGAATTAAGGCTTTTGTGATCCATATCAGATTTTAGAGAAATGTTTTTGGCGATAATTACATCAAAATTCATTTTTCGACGTGTTTTGAACCAACAAGTGTGGTTCATCGTCAAGACAAGATGGAGAATTAGATCATGGTAACTAGTTAAATAGAGAGACCGATCATTCAAACGACTAGAAAAATGACTATTTTTGACATAAAGAAACAACTACATTTGAGTCAGAGCCTAAATATAACTTTGGAGCATTTAGCTCAGCCACCAGTGACTTCTTTGCACAATTTTCATTTATGTTATTAGTGGGGCTCTTGTGGAACTCACACCACTTTCCCGATTCTTTCGTTGTATTCCCATTAATAATATTTCCTTGTGGATTCAAAGGGTTGTACTATGGTTTTCTTCCCTAGCACTATGGTTTTCCTCCCTAGCTCTATACTTTGATCTACAGTTTTGGGGCTACCCTTACCTTCCTTTGGATTCACAAATCCAAACTCATGCTTCTTCTATTTAAATTTTTGCATAATTTTGATTTCATATTGATACGTTGTGCTAAGCAACGAGATGTCCAAGTAAACTCAATTTATTCTTGAATGTATTTTTTAAGACAACCATGGTACTTGAGCACCTAATTTCTCTTATATTCCTTGATACCTAGCTTCAGGTGTAAGGGATGAAAAATATTCATGACCTATGGCACTTCTTAGTCCTTTTCTTGCTCTAGTGTGGTACATTTTATGTACTTGTCTTCGTACCTTCCAACAAGGTAATATTGTTCCTTAAAAGCATCCCTGAAAGAGTTTCAATATGTTACGACTATATATAAGGTGGGTTCCCCCATGTTCCTTTTCTCATAGCAAGTTACCCACTAGTCCTTCATTTTGGGGATGACCATTAGGAGTGCAAAAATAACATTTTGTTTGTCAAAGAAATTATGGACTGAAAATATCCTTCTATCATATTCAACCATTTATCTTGAGCATTTTCATCGATATATCCTTCAAATATAGGAATATAAATTAATATTATACCTTAAACGGGTGGTACCTCTGAAGTGGATGTTGGATGAGGATACATCAACTATTGGTATTTAATGAAGGATATAAGAAAAATTATTCATTATCTCAAGCCTTTGTCACTTGAGGGCTTCTTTGAGCTATAATTTCATAGGATTGCCCACTTCCTCATATTTCTTGTCTTCTACCATGCAAGGCCATTAAGGTCATTGAGGAAAATATTACAAGGGATTAAACAGTTTTAGTCCCAACTCCTTATACCTCGACCTTGCTAGGGCTGTCTGTAAGAGAAAGAGAAGAGTAGTTCATACCATTGATCGAGACTTAAGAAGGGAATGAAATGAAATACATATTTAAAATCAAAATACTGAGATATAGAGTGAGTGAAACTAGACTTCAATTATTAATAGAAATGTTGAAATTGTTTACATGGAGAATGAAATTAAATTAGCTTGAACGATGACAACTTACTAATGAGAAGAGATGTGATGGATATGCACATTCTAAGATATTTTACAATGAGGCTTAAATGTATTTTATCATGAGGAAACAATGAGAAACCCTAAACATCCAAAACTCTAACCCTAGAAGATGAAGTGCCAAAGGCTTATGGGCCTCAATTGGGTAAGTTGAAACATCGACTTCTTGAGGTCATAACTTTTGCACATGATCTGTATTTGGAATGAAAGATAACCCATTATAAATCTCTATCTAAGGAGAACAAATTTTGACTACCAACATCAAACAAAGACACATATTAACTCATTTATTCAAGAAACATTGTTTAGGGCCTCAAAGTGGCTCTAGAAGATGAAGATCTGAAAGTCCCAAAATAGGAAAATTATACTATGAGCCAGTGGAATAGGTTGTTGGCCACCAATATCCACCTGGATCATATTTGCAATTCCATATATAAGATCATAGCTAAAATCATAGCCCAGTGCCTAAAAAAATTACTTTCAAAGAATATCTCCCCTAAACAATTTTAGTTCCTTGGGGGTTTTCAAATACATAATGCAATTAGTCTAGCTTAAGAAGGACTCCACATTATTCATAGGGACCATCTTTGGGTGGCCTTTAAAATAGTGGATTTATCTAAGGCCTTAAAAAGGGTAATTTTGTTATATATAAGACTGCTTCTACTACATTTTGGCTTTCACCACTCGTTCATAGCTTGGATGCTAGAGTTTATCTCCTCAAACTCTTTTGTGGTCCTTATGAATAACACACCTTCCCCTATTTCTAATGGAAGACAAGGGCCAAAACAAGGTTTCCTTCTTTCCATTCTGCTCTTCCTTCTAGTGGTAGAATGTCTTAGTAAAATTCTAAAGAGTTCTCTTTCTCATCTCCTCTTAAAAGGAATCTCTCTAAGAAATCAATGAACCCTTTCACATATTTTTATGGATTATATTATCATCTTTTATGAAGGATCATTCATATTTCTAGAGGCCTTAAACATAGCTTTAGATGCTTTCGATGATGTTATAGTAATGGTAATTAAGGGATCAAAATCCTCCATTTTCTTCTAGGGTATGAAAGAACATGACAGGCTTCGATGCACAATACATTTGAATTCCTAAACTAAGGATATGTCAAATGGTGTGAAATATTTAGATTTTTTTTAAAATCCAAGTAAATATTTAAAACAATATTAGGTATGGCTCATAGTAAAAATTGAAAATTAAATATTTGTCTAGTGCCTCCTATGTCTCTCCTAAGCTGGAAGGCTCACTCTCATAAAATTGGTTATTAAAGCAATTCCTAATTTCTGGGCCACTCTGACCTCAATTCCCAAATGGTTTCTTAACAAAATTAAGTAGCTCACCATGTGGCTCCTCTAGTCTAGAAATAAATACAAACACCTTTTTTCATTAACAACTTGGAAATCTATTACTATATTGAAAACACTAAGTGATAGGGGACTTGAAAGCTAAATTGGTTCACCTTTATTGTACCATCCAAGAGTTGTTGGAAGCTCATACAAAGCTAAGGATTGTAGGTGCAATACTGTTGCTAAGAAATATATCCATCCCACCTCCATGTATGACTCAATAATATCTACTACAAAAATCCTTTGCCTCAGGTTCTATCATATGGAAATCCATTGTAAATTCCTTCCCTATTGCTGGCAATGGTTGAGTTTGGAATATTGGATACGGAGCCAACTACTAAATTAGGTAATATCCTTAGGTGGGTAGCTCACAAAACAAAATTCTCTTAGAGGGCCTCAACCTTGTATCAAAACAAGCAGGAATTTTTGATACCACACAACCATCTTGAGAGAGAGATAGTTTTTGACAGTGGATAACTAGTGAACAGTTTGGTCTGGAGGGAATTTTTGTTCATAGATGGAATGAGTATATTAGTTCCCTTAGGATTTCACACATTTATTTGTCCAATTTGATGGATAAATGCATTTATTCTTATTCAAACTCACACATCTATTCTACAAAATCAGGATGCTTATCCATTATGAAAAAATACATCCTCTTTGCTCACCATAGTGGGTGGCAAGTGAGGCGGATTTACGAAAATAAATTTTTCGATCAAAGAAAATTTGCATAGGTGGTTATTACTGACGAACAAATCTCCCATATGGGATGTCTTACAAAAAAAGAAGTTTGAGGGGTCGAGTAGATTCCGTCTTTGGAAAGAAAATATTGAATCCATACACTCTCTCTTTATCACCTACCTCTTCTCAATATAAGTTTGAAATGAAAATCATTTGGTTAAAAGGATATTCCTTCAAATGACATGGCTCCTTAGTGGAAAATTGTGGGAAGAGGGTCATTTCATCTATTAGTTAGACTAAGTGCTTAAAAATATGGATTTCATTTCAATTATAGAAATTTTATATCTTTTACTTTAGAAACAGTTTTTTTCTATTGAAAATTTACTAACTCGGCCATATAAATTAAATAGTTGGTAAATATGGATATATACCAATCCAATCCAAGATAAACAAAACATTACACGTCCATCTCACATCTCCCCCAAAAAGAGAACAATATAAAAATTGATTAAAGTATAACTTTATTATTATTATTATAAAAGGAATTAATATTTGAGTTAAAAATATATGTATTAAGAAAAATATATAATAAAATTATTAACCATGAATATTATTAACACATAAATAGGATTCCTATACATGCCTCATCAATAACACATGGGTAAAAACCTAATCATCTTCATATTCAAAGTTGTTTCATATGATTTTTCTTAATTAATCAATTTAAATAAAATAAAAGAAAATAAATATAAACTTTTGAAATAAATTAAAATATTTGATGTGTGATTACTCATAAGAATGTTATCTAATTATTTTGTTGAAGGTTAAATACAATATATTTACATAAATATTTAATAAATAAAATTTAAATATATAACATAAAATATAATTTCATGGATAGGCACATACAACATTTTTTAAATGTCCATATTATATATATATATATTATATATATATATAAAAGTTAAATGTATGCTTCATGTGTTTTAATTAATATTCAAATCAAAAAATAAGAAAATTGAACAAACAAAAACTAATAATCCATAACTCGTAGTCATGTTGACATAAGTTTCTAGATATATGTTGTGTGTGAGTTTACTTATGTCCTATGTTTCTAGTGGTCTCAACACCCTGAACATGCCTTGTGAGACCACTCAAAAAGTAAAACATAAGTAACCTCACATACAACATATATCCATAAAATTATATGAACATAAATATAAAGTACAAAATCATAGGTTATAACCAAACCTTGGGCCATAACACTCCCCAAAATCTACTTTAACACAATCAAATCCAACAATTAAAAATCAATGGTTTAGTAAGTTATAGACATATTTATATATATTATTTAATTTAATAGAATAAAAAATTCCTTAAATTCATATATTTTTAAAATCAATAAGATTTATTATAATAATAAAATTAATGTAGGGTAGTTAAATTTGACCATCCAAATTTAATAAGAGTTGTCTAACTCATTGAAGAAATGGACATTTTTCACTACATTTCTTCGGGGTTAATTTTATCAATATCCAACAATTTATTTTTAAAAACTTAGTTGTTCAATCTCAAAATTGTGATGCCCAAGGGGATTTTCCTGGTTGTTAATCTATTTTGCATTCAAAAATACATTTTAAAATAACAAAAAAACACATTCTTTCTTGAAATTGTTTTTGCCAGACTCCAATGAAAAGTATATTTCATTTATTAAATTTGACTACACCAATTTAATATTTATATATATATATATTATATATATATATATATATTTATATATATATGTATATATATTAAAACGTATCTTATTCATTCTTCTAAAATCCGATGCCTAAGGGGATTTTTCGGGTTGCTAAAAATCCATTTATTGCATTCAAAATACATTTTAAACAACAAAAATTGCATTCTTTCTTGAAATGTTTTGCGCAGATTCTATGAAAATATATTTCGTCTATAAATTTAGATACCCCAATTTCATATATATATAATTATATATATATATATATATTATATATATATATATTATATATATATCTTTGGTCGCTTCACTCAAGGAGCAATATCATACCACTTGGGTTCATATTGGGGGATATATTGAGGAAAAAATGACATAATATATTGAGCATATATTAGGGGGTAAAGTGTTTTTATATTGGAATGTATAAAAAGGGAGCTCAAAGTTAATGAAAAAAACATAAAGGGGTATAAAAAATATTAATGAAAATATGGATACCTACAATATCTATTAAAAGTAGGGGTTTTTAAATTGGGAATGTGCGTTGGGTTCGTATTGATAGGGTGAAAAATAGTGTGATTTTTAGAGGTGTTTTCCAATATGTATTCAAATTAGGGGTATTATTTAGTATGCCACAAATACACGTGATATGTGAGAGGTTCATTGAGTAAGGCCTCCATGATATATATATGCAAATAAAAATCAACTCTATATGATAGACTCAATAGACACTTTAACAATAGTTATTGTAAATAATATATATGAAAATGTCCATCTTAATCTATGAGCAAAATTCAAAAATTATAAATAAATATATCAAGAATTAAACACTATAATTTATAAATTGATTAATAATTAAAAGTTATGAGATCTTTTTTCAAGATTATGAATTAATAAACGAAATGGTTCCTTTTAGAGCATTTATTTTGGTCAATTTTTACTAAAATCTAGTACAAAAATTTAAAATCCATATGTTTAAGTTGTTTAATTTGCAAACATAAAGTGTTTTTAGGGTGAATAACTCATTTATGCATTCAAAATTGTATTTGAAAGAAAAAGAAATTAAAATTTTGCTAGAAATCATTTCAACAATTAGTTAGACTGCGAGATTTTTTTTTTTTTTTGTGTAAGCATGGTAGTACTTCTGTTTTCTATTAGTTATCTATATGTAGGTAACAAAAATTATGTCTCATGACCTAAACCTACCCGAAGGAAACCAGGTCTATTGGCCACTACTCAGCTTCAAAATCTGTCCAAAATTTAAATAGTTTGATCCTTATCATCCATGCTAAGTTTGTTGCTATATCTACTATATACTCAATGCCTGTAAAATAAATGTTGTTCGACATAATAATAAAAAATTAACTAGTTGTTTCTCTACTTAAGTCATCAAATGATTCAACTGGAGACGAATCTCTAGCACTTGACCCAAGCGCTTCACTCTACAACAGAGTCTCGATTTGTTTTTCCATTCTCTTAAAACATAGGTTTTGGTGATATTGTTGCACTTGTATGGACTATATTTCCTTTTGAATATATTTTAAACTTGGTTCCTCTTACGTGTCCCTCTCTAGCTCTTCTCTGTCACTGAATGTCATCATTGCCGTGGCTAGTAGGTTTTTCATCACCCAATACTGCTATATGGTCTGCCAGAATAGAGTTTGGCGGCCTCTAGTATGCCATGGGTCACTAAGGAATGGCTCCCATTCTGCCATTGGGAGCTCTTCATTTTCCACATTAGCTTTAACTTTCCTTCCCACAATGCAATTACTGCCTTTCCCTCTGTTGGGGGCCTACATGGTAGGCATGCAGTAAATTCTACATGCTTTCCTCTCCCCTTCTTCAACCCCTTTTCCTCTGCGTTTTTATCACTCATGCCTTCTTGCCTGCTCGTCTGTCTCCTTTTCTTCCCTGTTTCCCTCCTTCTTTCACCATCTTTTCCTACTGCAGCTTCCTCCATCCCCTCTCCTCCTGCAGCCTCACCTATTTTTGGTGCTGAAGATTTGAAGATGGAAGAATATTGAAATTATTGCTACCTGTAATGTTAACACGAATGTATTCATTAGAACTAGTACTAAATTTTTCCATAACATTTTGTCGTTCCTTTCATGAATTCACGATTTTTTTCATTTCTTTCCACAGTTACAAGGTGAGACATTATCTTCTTAAACCAAGACCAACAATTTCTTATTTCCTTCAACACCTCTCTCCTTATTTGCGAGACTCTCCTCCAATTGCTCGACATTGTTGCCAAATCTACACGGAGGGGAGATTTGTTTACATACCGAATGTTGCAGATGAAGCCCAGATGCTGGTCGTCGCACCCTCTCAAGCACTGCGCTCAGTGATCACCCACTGCTCCCGTCACTTGTTCTCCTTCTATTCTTTTCATTCATTCGCCGAGCTTCCTTACCACCTTTCTTACCCAACTACTCACCCACCTGCCTATTCTCATTACCGATGCATCCTCCACTTGCCTCTTTTCCCTATCCTCCTCCTCTTCCTTCGTGTGAGGTCCTCTAATGAGGTGCCCACTTCCCTCCATTCAGTGCCTTCCATCACGACTATCTGATTTTTGACTTCCCTAACCGTAACCTGTCTTCCCTCTCCGTTATCACCATCTAGTTGTCCTACCCACCTCCAACTGTCCTTCCCATATTCCTTCTGGGGTCAATGGCCCTATGCACGGGTTATGAGAAATTAAATTTAAAATAATAATTAATTTTTGTTATTTTAAAAGCTTAAATTTCAACAATTAATAATTAAAAATTAAATAATAATATTATTATAGTTTTTACCCAAAATTTTCGGCCTAACTTGCGTTTAAATTATTACAATTTATATTAATTTATAAAACAATATTTAACAACTAACTATACTTTATGACATTTTATATATAAATTCATAAATTATATTATTTTTTTAAATTAGTTGATAATTGTGTTCCCAATAATTGGTGATCCCTTGTGAAAGTATTTTGTAGAATGAGGTGCTTCTGCCCATTGTAGGATGTTGTAATGTATGTAATCACGTTTGATTGTATCAAAATAAATAAAATTAATTAGGATAAAATACTTTCCAGGAAATATATCAAATTTTATGTTAACTCATTAAACCACTTACTAGGGTCATATCGATACAACATTTTGATTCAAACAACATAAAAATATAATAAATTATAAATTAATAATTTATAAATATTTTTAATCATAATTATAATTAAGTATAAGCCTTATTCAATTGTCTATCGCATATTTAAACATCTTCATATTGAGAAGTCACATGCTCATTTTGTAAACGACCTTAGCTTCAAGCTCTTTATACAATATTCCATAGACTTAATGGTAACAAATCTCAAGAATCCATAAATCAACCCCATAGAAAAAATTAATTATAATTAATAATCTATAGATAAAATGGATCTAGACTACTCTTAATAAATTAGAGGTGTTGAGAAATTGGTTTTTGTTATATTAACAAGGAAGAGTTAAAAATGGAAAGTATCTTTCGGAAAATTAAAAAACATGTGAACTAGATTAGAAGTGTTAAGAAATTGGTTTTTGTGAGATTAGTGAGGCGACTACATGAGAAAAGGGCAGGGGGAACGGTTTCCCTGTCATAGGAATATTCGAGAGAAAGGCGTTCCACGTTTTTCCTGGCAAGGCACTGCATCCGTTCCGATACGCTTTGCTGTGTAAACGTCCATGGGTTAATAAATATTTCAGGACCCCGCATACTGTGAAGGTCTGTGGTGAGTGCAAAAGATTTCAGGTCCGATGATTCTATTTTCCACAGTTGACTAATGGAATGTGTAAGGCGTTTGATGCGGTGATGAGACACTGTAGGGAGACACAGTAAGATGGGGTATTTCTCTGTAAAGGAATCTCCAACGATGAGAGAGCACAGAGCATTTGATGGCATCTATAATGGCGACCTTACAGACGATGAGGGAAAGCACATCGTCCGGCAGTGCAGACAATCTATCAAGAACCATTTCCATCACTATAAAAATGGGCCAAAGAGTGCCCTTCCCTCTTGCGGAAGCTCGATTGGATTGAACCAGTCCTGGAGTGAAAAATCGGAGCAACAAGCCAGAGGAAATCCTGGAGTGAAAAATCGGAGCAACAAGCCCGAGGCTCCCAAATCTTGGAGTGAAAAATCAGAGCAACGAGCGAGAGGCTCCCAAATCTTGCTCTGAAAAATCAGAGCACCAACAATATTTACGGTAGAAATATAAATATAAAATAAAAATAAAAATGGTTTATGGTATTGAAAATTCATAGTATTCAAGTGAAATATAGTTTATTTAAAAGGGGAAATTAAATCAGTCTAGATAAATCTAGATCTACCAAGCCCTTAAAGAGATCAAATCTCTTGACATGCAAACTTTTTTTAGAGTGAAAATAGATATGAACTTTCTTGGCTCTTAATAGATCAGGAGTTGAGATGGATCTAGGATGGTTATACAAAAAAACAAATATGTTCACTATACATTGTTAATAACATATGTTTTATTTTCTAAGAGGTTATAGGCTCAAATCCAAATTGAGGTAGAGTATGTATACTTTCGTAAAAAGTGAAATTATTTTGTGGAAATGGGTTCCCTATCCCACAAACAAAGGAGTCTAATACGTCAATTTGGTGTAGAGTTCAGTAGTTACCTTAAAATTAGATTATTATTATTACTAATATTATTATTATATAATATATTTTATTTTTCTTGTGACGCTATTTAATAGTTGGCAAAATGGGATGTTATCTCTTTCACTCTTTCAAATCCCATGAGAACTTCCCATCTTTGGCCTTTTCTGATAACTCTCGAATAAGCTTCCCATCTTGTTGGAAAATTCCTAGTATATATGGATTATTCCTAGATATACTCTATACACTTGGTATTATGGTAGCTCTAATTTAAAAGTAATGAGCTTTAATTTAAAGTAATGAGATTTTCTAGCTGTTTTCAAGGAATGATTGATTATTATTATTACCATGCATCTTCCCCTCTGAAAATCATTTAATGAAGGTTATAAATTTATTGTTTTTATTGAAAGGATTTTCATAAAGTATTTTTAAGAAATAATAAAAAACTTTAAATTAGTGTGTTTATCATAAAACTACTTATTAGGTTAAATATTTTTTTTAGTATAGAATGGTGAATAGATAAAATGACAATTTTTTTATGAACTTTTTATTTGAATCAATTTTTCTAAAATATAGTGGATATTTGTAAAAATCATGAATTTAAGTTGTTTTATTACTTTTTATAGATAAATTAAGAATATTTATAAAAAATATTTATATTTATATTATTTATAAAATAATTAATAAATTTGGTGAATTTTATTTTGTATTATATAATTATTATAGTTAATGTTTATTTTTAAAATAAAATATTTATCTCATTTATTATCATTTATGTTTTTAATCATTTTTTATTATTGTTAAAATATAATCAAGGATTTTTTTTAAAGGTAAATATTGTATTAACTTCTGGATTGAAATATACATGAATGTACTAGATATGCTACATCAGGCTTTCACTAGGGAGAATTTACCATAACCGAAAGTGCACTTTTCATAGAGAGGCATAGGAAACCATGATTAATAAAAAACTAAATAGATGATATACATCCCCCAAAAAGAGTTAGATTGACCACGAGAATGAATCAGATAGCCATAATGAAAAACAAATCAGAGCATGGAAATAATAAGCTCAGGGATTCAAGTAGATAGTGACAACCTAAATAGGGTCTTCAGTGTTGCCGAGAATGCCTCCTTCTGAGGGAGGAATGCAAAGATAATATTCAATGTAGCCTAATCAATGATCCATGTCCCTTAGGTGATGTTAAAAGTTCTCCACAAAGTATAGGATGTTGACCTAGTACTCAAATTGGTCCATTAGAATTGTACCAAGGGAAAACTTCAAATGCCAAATAAGATCAATTGTGTATATGTACTAGTTAAAGCCACCTCTTATATGGATGACATTTGCAACTCAGTTGTAACATCCTCCTCCCATATCTACCCAAGGAACCGGCCAACTGGGATAAACATGTGACGAGAAGTTACTATGATATGATTCAACCTCCTAGGTGACCTTAAAGAATTGGATTGAAAGGAAACCCACAACACATACCTTCTATACCTACTACAGTACTTTCCCATGACTAGTCCCTAGGCCCCACTAAGTTCTAGACCATTAAACCCCTCGACGCTCCCTTGTATGGACAAGGGTGCACCTTTGAGGCTCCAAACACTCGCACAACAAGGCATGCATACGTCTAGGGACTTTTCTCCTTAGACCTATGCCTCCGACTCTGGGATTTGTGCCACTTTTCAAACCCATAATCCAGGTCACTACCTAAAAACCCCTGTATCTTTCAGAATCCATATGTTACATAATGACAAGACTTACAAATCAAAACTGACTCCAAGACTAGGTCTGACCAACCCTAACTGGGATTGACATTCTGTCAAACACCTGGCATCAATGCAATCTATAGGAAATGAATACACGACAGTGCATAAATGGCTAATAAGTCATATGAGACTTGACAAGAAGCATCACCACCCTCTTCCCTTAACTGTTTTTTACATTAATTAGGTTTTGCATCCATTATCCTTTCAAGTAAATACATGAAATAACCATGACTATAACCAGTCACATAACCATTCTTATAACCGACATTAAACCATGTAAATAATAATTAGATAAAAACCATTAAGGCCACATAATAACAAGTACAAAAGAAAGAGAACTTAACTTTTATTAAAGATAGGCTAGAGTTGACTAGGTTCGGGACTTCCACATACCACCTGACCATAGACATAGTTGAATCAAATCTTTCTTTCAACTAGTCACCCCCGTGCCATATTCCAAGCATGAATGTGGGATCTCATGGATAAACCAATCCAAAAACAATGAAAGGGATCCAAATCTTAAACCACCTCCATGCTCACCAAACTGTGATCTCACCAAAACCAGCACCAATATCACAAAACCAAATTGAGCTTAGAATGCCTCTAGATTCCATCACTATCCTTAACGAATTTTTCATCTCCTTGTCTATTAGGCTTTATTGCAATCCACACTAGATCACTAGGCCCTAAATCAAGACACCATTCTCTGGTCTTTACCGCAATCCACATCGAATAACTAGGCCCTAAACAAGACCCTACCCTCGGGCTTTACCATGTTTCTTTCCAAAACAGGTCAAGGGATTCCTAAGCCTTTGGGAATTTTCTTGAGACTACCTTTGCCCAAAATTCTGAAACCATCTAGCAATTATGAAGATAAAAACTAAGAAAACAATGCCATCAAACCATGGATATCTAGAAAAAGGAAAGGCAAGGCTAAAAACCACTGTCATAACCTGGCAAGACCATGCCACCGATAGCCAAAGAACCATATACCACATGTAAATTCATGCATGTCAAAACTAGCTAAGAAATCACACATGCAATATGTTACCTACAAGCATTCCTACTAAAGCTACTTGATCCTGCTCCTCCTTTCTTGATCTTTGCTTTCATTTTATTCCTTGTCCTTCCTTTGCTTTCTTTTTCCTTCTTTGCTCCAAATCTAGAATTCTCCAAGAAAAACTCTAAGTGTCCAAGAGTGAGAGAGAGGGAGACTAATTGATCCAATGGATCAAAATAATGCTCAAAATTGAAAGTGTGCGGCAGAGCTCAAAACCTATACAATTGGATATATCTTGACAATTTGAATCCAACGCAACTCGTTTTATTCAAATCCGACATTGGATTCTCCGAGAATCACGTTTTGATTGATTTGGGAAACAACTAATTTTTTTTGAAAAAAAATTACAGGTACACCCAGTCAGTAGTCTATACATTGATAGGGCCATGACTTGGCAGATGACTAGGTTCTTCACTGGCCAATGGTTGGTTGACACTCGGCACATCATGATTAGTTGTGGCATGGTGAAATTTCATTGGTTAATGGTTTTGTTGTAGTGACCCAATGAGGGAGTGCCACATGGGCCAACCAGTGGCTACCACGTGGCTTCCTCACGACTGCCAAGATTTGTTTGGAGGTTGAATAACACAATTGGGGATCGAAACTGAGACCTCATGCCAAACAACCAAGGTCTAACACCATTGTAGCATTGTTGTATTACTTGATTAAACAATGTATGTGACATATATTTAAATTATGGTTGAATGTGCATTTGGGGAGGGTTGGAGCTAAGCCCTAGCCCCTAGCCACGCTTGCACCAGAGGACCATGGATAAGGGGCCAAGGATTAGAGCTTAGCTCATCCCATAGATATGGCCCACGACCACAACTCTGAATTCAAATCGCAAACCATATTCCCAAGTTTGAAGATCGAGCAGAGAATGGAAAGGGGGTTAGCCCCGAATCATATGACCCTGATGTGACCACGAGCAACAAGAAAAGGGGGTAGCCCAAGGTCACAAAAACCCTCATGAGACTAAGGGTGTGTGCCAATGACAAGGGCTAGACAGAGCCCCCAAAATTTGACACCCTATGTGGTCGCATGGCATCACGTGGCCACAAATTTCGAGACTAGGGGCTTAATGATGCCCTTAACCCACCTACAAATTCATCCGTCGAGTAGGAATTGTGTCAAGTTTTTTGAGTTGGTTCCATGTTTAGGCCACTCGAGCCAAGTTGAATTTGAATTGTAGGATGGTTAGTTGTATAATTTTGGAAAAGGAAGAAACAAGCATAAATTTCTTAGTTATTGGTCAAATGAGTTGCAGAAAGAACCAAAACAGGTGTTTTTGACCATATTCGAGCCATTTGAGACATTATTTTAAAATTTTGAGCACTGTAACTTGATGTAAACACACATTTTTTAGCATAATCTAAGAGGCCCAACATTGGAATATGGACTAGGAGATGTAGCCGAGGAGGGGTGAACTCGTTTATCATTTGTTGTTTTATGTTTGATGTTATGGTAATGATGTCTTCTTTATTTTCTGCAAAAATATGTTTTGAAAGGAATTTAATTTATTAAGGAAATTGACATAAGTGTTTAAAAACTTTGATCATTATACTTTCAGATTACAGCATAAACTCTTTAAGCTTTTACATATAGATCATTTTGGTATCATAGCAATAGGGTTTTATTATGAAGATTTGATTTGTTTGCAAGCGTTTTTCTGATTCTTACAAGGTTGAAGCTCAAAAGAGAAGGAGAACTTTTGGAGCAAAGATCTCAAATTGTTTCAAGAAGAACAAACACACCTGAAGCTTCAATAGTCATCACACATGAAGAGGGTCATGAAGAGATGTTTGAATATGAGAAGACTTTCATAAAATCATTCTTTGAAATGTCTGAGATGGTTAAGGTTCTATTTGAGGAGAGGAATTCTAGATTGTATGGAGAGGCCTCAAAATCTCATGGAGGAAAAGGAGAGAAGCCTCCAAAAGGGAATGGAGGGAATGGTGACAAACCATCACCTTCACCGTCATCATCATCCTCATATTCATCTTTAGCCTCATCTTCTTTTGCTGCTATTACCCTTTCAAAAACACCTCCAAATTCCTAAATAAGTCATGGTAAAACTCCCTTTCTTAACCTTGATATTAAGTTTTAATTGCCTATGTACAATGGAGAGGTAAGTGAAGAAATATTAGACATTTGGATTCATCAGATTGAAGTGTATTATAGGATACAAAGAATCAAAGATATTGAAACCAATATTCAACTTGCTTCTCTTAGATTAGAAGGTCCATCACTAATTTGGTGAGAAGCCAAAACTCAAGAGGACATGAAGAAACATGGTATGGTTTTAACCTTTTGGAATGAATTTTTTGTTGCAATAGGAAGTCAATTTTATCCATTATCATAGATGCAGAAAGCTATTATGGATTGGCAGAACTTTAGACAAGGTAAAGGACAAAATGTTCAATGTCATACTCAAGAATCTAGGAAAAGAGCTTTGATTTTGGGTATAGATTTGTCCTCACAAGATAATTTTCTCAAATACATTGGAGGATTGAATAGTTTTTTGAGACATACCATTATCATTTTTAACCCTACAAAATTAGATGAAGTTTGTGTTTAGGAAACTCATTTAGAGGCAAGAGGGAAAAATGCTTTTTGAAGAAACTAGTAAGGGTTCCTTTGAGTTCGGAGAAAAAGGAAAATGTAAGTTAAAAGGAAAGGGCAAGAAGAATGCCATAATCAATATTGAGAAAGAAAATATAACATGTAAACATTGTTCCAAAGAGGGCCATGATGAAGGTCATTGTTGGAAACTTCATCCAGATATGAGACCCAAAATGTTTAAGAATAAGGAGAAGGAAAAAACAACTGCAACTACACAACATGATCTAGGTTCAGATTCTGGAGATGAAACAAAGGTCATAGCCATGGGTTAGAAAGGTAAGGACATTGCAAGTAATACTTCTTCAAATTGTCTCAATGATACTAAAGATGAAAAAAAATGAATAGAGCTTTTCCATATTAGAGTTATTTCAAAACATACAAAGATATATACACTTTTTGATAGTGGTTCACAAGAAAATATTATCTTAGAAGACATTGTCAAGAAGTTGAATTTAGAAACCATTCCTTGTCCTAAAACATATCCTTTAGTTTGGGCACGTGGAATGAAAAATTTCATGTGGCAAAGAAATGCATATATTTGCAATCACTGCAAACTTTCTAGATGAGGTAGAGGTTGATGTAATTCCAACTGATATATGTGGTATTATTTTGGGAAGCCCATATCTATATGATAGGAGAGCTACTTTTCATCACCATGAGAACAAATATCATTTGTTCAAGAATGAGATTGAGTACATGGTTAGAGAGCACATCAAGAAGTTGAATTCATCCCTTGTAAATTTTGGATAAATGAAGAGGATTGTTAATGCTAGTCAGAACTTTGCATTGTTAATGATCAAACATGAAAGTGTTGAGAAATCCAAAGCCTTTCAAGGATATCATTCAAGTTTGAAATATTATTTCATTGATGTTTCTAATTCATGTGATATGATGTTTCATGATTCTAATATGTTTCCTTTTAAAAGAGTTAAACAAAATGAAGTAAAATTGCAGTATCATGCATCATTGTTGAACATTAGTGTGAACAAGATGCAAGATGCCAATGTTAGAGAGTGCAAGAGTCAAAAAGAAAATGCAAAAGGAAATTGAAAAAGACAACATTGGTTCCAAAAATTCTTCTTGTGGGTTTGATAATGTGTTGGCTTTGAAAAGTGATGGTGCATGGTAATGGCAATCACATTTGGTCAAGAGTTGATCCAAGTGCAAGGCTATACATAGTAAGCATCATCATGATGATAGTGTTCAAGGTGAGAACAATTTGAGATTGTTTAAGTTTCCTTTGATTGGATACCGAGGAGGGAATGTGTTTATTCATTAAAAATTAGTTTCTTGTTCTACATAATCTGGGAAATTGTAGCAACATGTCATCTATGATAGCAAGACAGGGACTCCAAAATCAGGGAAAATGATGTATTTTCATGAAAAGCTCAAAATGTCAAATTCAAGCAAATTTTAGTGGACTGAGACTGGAAGGGTGAGGGAGTTGTACCCTGATATATTTGTTCATTGATAAAGATATTTTGGAGGTCCAAAATCTTCCAATGGGGAGGAGTGATTTGGTGGATCAAAATAATGCTCAAAATTGCAAGTGTATGGCAGATCTCAAAAACTATATGATTGTATAGATCTTAGAGATATGAATCTAACATGACTCATTTCACTTAAATACAACATCGGATGCTCCCAGAATCACATTCTGATCGATTTGCAAAATAACTAAAAAAATTTGAAAAAGCAAATTTGCAAGTACACTCAACTTCGTATGCTCGCTCAGCCATGTCTTGGTAGGTGACTCTGTTCTTTATCAGCCAATGGTTGGTCAACGCTTGGAACTTCATGATTATTTGTGGCATGGTGAAATTTCATTGGTTAATTGTTTTGTTGTAGTGGCCCAATGAGGGAGTTCCATGTGGGCCAACTAGTGGCTACCACGTGGCCTCCTCATGACAATGAAAATTTGTTTAGATGTCAAACAACACCCCTGGGGATGGAAATTGAGACCTCATGCCAAACAACCAAGGTCCAACATAATTGCACCACCATTATATTACTTGATGAAATAATGTATGTAACATATATTTAAACTATGGTTGAACGCAAATTTCGGGAGGGGTCAAGCTAAGCCCTAGCCCTGGCCACCCATGCATCACAGGACCATGGTCGGGGGGCCAAGGGCTATGCCCTAGCCCAACCCACGAATATGGCCCACGCCACAACTCTAAATTCAAATCGCAATCCATATGCCCAAGTCCAAAGACCAAGTGGAGAATGGAGAGGGGGCTAGCCCTGGGTCGTATGACCTTGATGTGACCACCAACACATAATAAGAAGGGTCTAGCCACAAAAATCTAACCAACGGTCACAAAAACCCTCATGATACTAGGGTCGTGTGCAAGTGACAGGGGCTAGACAGAGCCCCAAAAATTCAACACCCTATGTGGTCGCATGGCGCCACTTGACCACGAATTTCGGGATTGGGGGCTTAATGGTCCTACAAATTTGCCTGTCAAGTGAGAATTGTGCTAGGTTTTGTGCTTTAGATCGTTTTTTTGGTTGCTCGAGCCAGGTTGAGGCCGAATTGTAGGAAGGTTAAATGTAGAATTTTGGAAAAGGAAGAAACAAGCATAACTTTCTCAGTTTTTGGACAAATTTGTTGCAGAAAGAACCAAAACAGGGGTTTTTTACTGTTCTAGAGCCATTGGATACATTGTTTTAGCATTTGAGCATTGTATCTTGATGTAAACACATATCTTTTATCATAATGGAAGAGGCCCAACATTGGAAGCTTGATTAGGAGATGTAGCCCAAGAGGGTTGAACTCATTAATCATTTGTTGTTTTGTGTTTGCTGTTATGGTACTAATGTCTTCTTTATTTTATGCAAAACTGAGTTTTTAAAGCATGTTAATGTGTTAAAGATATTGACATAAGTGTTTAAACAATTTCATCATTATACTTGCAAATTACATCATAAAATCTTCAAGCTTTAACATACAAATCACTAATGAGAGAGCTCCAAAACTGAAATGACCAAAAACCATGAACTAATCCTCAGAAGCCTTTTTATCAATGAGGCCTCTTATCTCTTCATTTTCCATTATTTTCCTTCAATTTCCTCCTCACATGAAACATGTGACCTTTCACCTTTTTTTCTCCTATTTTTCTTTATTTTCATAAATAAATGTGCCAAAATTCCTTTTTTTCCTTTTTAATGCCTTTTCCATTGCCTTTGCCATTTTCGTTAGCCATAATAAACCAAGTGATAAACCACACTAGGATTTCCTTCCCAACATTAAGCTTGGAATATGTGTCCCATGACCTTGGTCTTATTTTTCCTTTATTAATGTTTACATGAACTTTCAATAAGGGGTTGTTACATCAGTCATCCAAATCAACAAGATCATCTATATCTGAAAGTTGTTGTTGTTGGGAAGCCCCTTCTCATGCCATATGAGCTAATTTGTCCTGGATGGACCTTGGGGTTAGGTATAAAAACTTGGTAGCTAATTCCTTAAGCGTGTGGTGTGCATGTGTGTGACCCCAAGAGGATCTTTCATGATAGTAGGCCACCCCTATATGGACACATGCTCACTAATGAGGCATATCTTAAGGCTAAATAAGGATACACAAGTGGACATTCAAGAATATGGGTGGATAAGTGATGGACTCATGTGGGGATGCCATCTGAGGAGAGGAGGGGGTGAGTTATCACAAAATTAGATGACATCATAAGTCAAAGAGAGTGGAGGAGTAAACCTATCATGGAGAAGCAATAAAAGTGTGAGCGTAGATGAGGTAAAATGTCGAGCTTTCCAAGGAAGCCAACAAAAGGAGATGACAATTTGCGAGAGAATGATCAGTAGAAGAATACAGAGCCTCGGGAGAAGAAAGAGAGGATTGGAAAGATTCAAGAGTAGTATGGGAGGAATATAGAGGGTGACAAGAAAAGTTCAAGTCAAGGAGGTGAATGTAGCAAATATAATATCATAAGCATGAATCAAACAAAGAGAATAATGTGAACTAGATATTGTCAAGTCGGCAACCACTACATGGGTCAAGTGCCCATAGGGGCTAGTTTCCAACATTTAGAATAATCTTGTATCATGAGCCATATCATGCTCACCTACATGCACACCCAGTGAGCTATGAAAAGGAAACAAAAAAACTAGGCCATTAATCTAAGAAGCCAAATAGAAAGTGCCACTACAAATCTAGATGAGGAGGGGAGCCTTGTTATTTATGAAGCCACTTAATAGAACTCAAGTTGGACAAATAGGACCTAGCCTGAGCTCACAGAACTGGACTGACCAAAGCCCCTAGTTCTTGCTAACCAGAGCAAACATGGGAATTATAAGCAAGGGGAATGGGTAACCCATATCTTCAAATGACATAATTAACACTGGGAGGAGGAAAATGGACATAATTGTATTAAATCCAATTTCCACAAAAGTGGTATTGTGATAGTCTTAGCAAGATGGTGGAATTTCAATGTTGTTGTATTGTGCGGGCTTGGGATAAAGGATCTTGTTATTGTGGGAAAATCACATGAGTGTGTCTATAATAAAAGTTATTGTGGGCATGTGCTACCACATCCCCTGGCCACTTGGTCAAGTGGGGTGTGTTAGCACCTAAATCCACCTTAGGCTTAAGGAAGGAAAAATTCAGGGTAACCACAAACCACGCTCAGTCTGGTAGCTAGCCCTACCATAACAACAGAAGGCTCTCTCCAAGTCACGCTCAGCGAATAAGTAAATGAAATGGTCTGAGATGACTTACAGTGAAATATTGATCTTAGGCTAGTAAGTAAATATGGATACAAGAAGCAATTTTTTATGAATGACTGAGTTTCTGGGATGGTATGGGACCAACGGACAACAATGAGCAGAGAATTTAATACAAAGGCAAAGATTACTTCGTGAGGCAAGACAGGCGGAAAGTTTAGCAATTTAGTTTGAAATAATGCAGAATGGAGAGATTGCTTAGGAGGGTGAAAAGGGCATAAGTACACGAATCCTTTTCAACAGAAGAAAAAACACACAGCATGAAACTTTCCCATAGGTAGAGAAATAAGAATGAATTCTACCTTATCTTACTCAGAAAATTTCACTAGAAATGAATATGAAATGAACTATGAAATATAAAAATATACATATGAAACAAAAGGAAAAACACATTTGCTACACTCACAACCACATGAATCTCATGAAACGGAGCCGCTGCCTTTCATTAATCCTCTGCCAAAATATACAATGAAGAAACAGAGTTTCTTTCCCACAGTCTCCCAGAAATTACAAGCCAACCAATGCTTTGCAAATGGTTTGCATACAATAAATAGACTATGCCATGAGGAAATAGAACGACCAAGAGTTGGGGAGTTTCTCAAATCATTACAAAATGGAGATGGTCTTGGATACCTATACCAATAGGTTTCATATTTCATTATTGGCAAATTCAAATGCCAAATATGCTCTGCTTTGCTGACACAAAGATCCCATATTTCCAAGAGAAGACAAGGTGTGTACATACCTTCATGTTTACTAAATTTTGATGGATGGTCCAACAGTTTAATCTGGATCATGCCATGTTTCAATTTTTTGTTGTAGAATAGAGAAAGAAGCCTGTCCAAACTGTTTAAATCTTGGCAGACCAATAGTTAGGCAGAGAAACTAAGGTTCCCAACTGCTTAATCTGGGGCC
>APFE031719086.1:0-12365 GCA_000404065.3 Pinus taeda | reverse complement strand
AATTTTACATTCAGCATTGTCCTTTTCAAGTTGTTATCTGTTTATTTCTTTTTCTGCTAGTTAGATATCATACCGCTTAACAATTTATGATTTCTTTTTGTGGTCAAATGACTATATCAGCAGGAGATAAGAATATTACTAACTGTAGTGTGATTTAGTTTTCATATTATACTCATAGTTGTTTTCCATAAAGTAGATTGAGCTGAATGGTAAAGAACTAAAAGAGTCTAAGTAGTGTGATTAATTTCTTTTTTACATTTAGTTATCATATTGCTTTTTATGTTCATGATTACTTCCCCAAGGTAGATTGAGCTGAGGGGTAAAGGATTTGAAGAATTCAAGTAGTGTGATTAGTTTCCTTATGCAATTTACTTTCTTGAATATTTAAATATCATATTGCTTGTCATGCTCATGATTACTTCCCCAAGGTAGATTGAGCCAAGGGGCAAAGGATCTAAAAAGCTCAAGTAGTGTGAGTTAGCTGCTTTACTTTAAGTTTGAGTTGTTTTTCAAGTTTTTGCTTTCTTTTCATTTTCAACAACAAGGATACTGGGCCATTGCCATTAGTTCGCTTTTTGATGCATTTTGTTTTCTCTTAAGAATTGGTTTCATTTCAGTTATTGTAAAGCTTTCTTTTGAGCATTTTTAAAGTATAGAAATCATCACCATTTATACTCCACACACTTCACACTTCACTTTCATCACCACATATTAAGAAAATAATAAAATCCAAAAACAAACTAAAAAGCTTAAAACGACAAAATCCTAAGAAAATGGTTATCTAAGTACATATAGTACACCTCACTTCGTCAGTTTACGAACCCAGGGTTGACAATATAAATAGCAATTTAGATCACACTAAATTGACCAAACACTAAGTCAAACTAAATCCCACCCTAACGGAGGAGAGCTTTCTTTTGAGTGCTTTGTTCAAGGGTGACACAACTGACTCTAGCTGCCAACAAAATATGGAAATGTTGTCCTGTTCCCGCTCTTTTTGGAATATATATTTTTTTTGTCTTTTTCTTTGAGCTGGAAAAAGAATAAAAGAATGCTATAGTACAGTGGAAAGAACGAGTGTCAAAGAAACAAATGATATAGTTCCTGGGAGGGGAATATTCCTATGCTCAATGCAGGGAGGCGAAACTGGTCAAGGATACTCAAAGGGATGCTCTTTCCACGTGTAAAAGGATGCGTCAGGTTACAGAAGCTAAGTGATTGCCTGGTTGACTTTGCAAAAGACATGGTCAAATAAGTGGCTTAAACACGAGTCCAAGTGAAGCTAGCTTAAGTCCAAAAGGTGCAAATAGTCAAAATGCAATGCAACAATACAACTCAACATAAAGGAGCCTCTAGGGTATAAGGCCAGGAATTAGCGCGGAAGAAAGGATAATGTGTCTTCAACGCATCAGTCATGGCGGGACTAAAGAGGACTCCCGAGCCTACTCAGTATAGCAGCATGGGCAACCAATGTCAGCGAGGTTTTAACTAAGATGCCCATGTAAAGGATGGCTCTACCATCACATCATGATTTAAAAATCGGAAAGTGAAAATGGTTTGCTAATCAAGATATGATGGGATCGACCTTACGGTTAATGTATCGCTGAATGGAGGCTAGTATGCAAGATTTAGCGGAAAATGGTTTTCCCCAACCTAAATGCCAGTGAGAGAATGATACTTGCCATGACAGGTCAGCGATCATGGGACCGAAATAACATCTTGGAGAATTCTCCAAAATTTCCTATAAAAACAACCCACTCTCAACAATCCAAGCCCACAGGTAAAAAAATCCATGAGACAAAAATCAATTTTTGAAAAAATATTTTGCAATTTCGAAGTTATATAATGACTTTTAGACTCACAGTTTTTACATTTCTGTTTGGAGAAAAGAGTTGTGGAGCAAAACGAAGCAAGCTTTCCTCTGAACAATTGGACCGTTCAAATCACCCCTAAGTCTCCAGGTAATCCTCAAATCCTACTTGTAATCTTTTATGATAGTTTTTAGAAGTTTTTTCAAAGTTTTGACTGTGGGAAACTATGCCAAAAAATTCAACTCTGCATACATGCGGGTTGGATGTGAGCAACTCGCGTATACGACGGCCCTACATGCGACTGTGTGTAAAGAGAACTTGCGTGTACGTGAGTTAAAGTTTTAACATATAAACTAACAGTTGAAACTTCAATTTTTTGCAGGATGACTATCACTTGGAGGGAAAGAGAGCATACCACTATTGATAATGAGGTAATGAACAAAATGCATCGGATGCTTTGAGAAGCTGTGGCTTACTCAAATTCTTCAAAATGCCAAATATGAAAGCCAATACATGCTTGCTAGAACTTTTGATCCACTACTGGAGCGCAGAGGATGACACTTTCATGATAGACCAGATGCCTCTACGGATTGAGGTCAAAGATATATATTTTATTACCGGTCTCTCCCGAAGAAGGGAGGTCGCACATTCGACAGGAATGACAAGAGGCAGTTTCTCAGCGGAAGACTATGTACATATATATTGTCCTGGATATCCAGAGAAGATTGGAAGTCAAATTCCAATCAAACATGTGGAAAGCTTATCCTTGAGGATTTTTCATTTTACCATTGCACGAATAAATGGGTCAACTTCCCTGCATCAGGCATCACGAGTATTTATGAGCCTAGCATTGGAATGTCTTAAGACAGTATTTGACTGGTGCACACCTCTTCTGACTAACATGAAGAGTCAATTGACCTTTATATAAAAGGGTCAAATGAAGAATTTTGGATATGGAACCATCTTGTGTTCATTCTTCTTCGAGAAGGTATCTGGGCTACGTCCCAAAGTATTAGCATCCATCAGCAACCCTAGAGATCCACGAACGGGTAGATGGGCGGACCTGATGAAGCGGCCTGGGGGCAGTGACGTGCCCAGAACGGCTTTTGATGATGAGTTTTTCACCTGGTGGGATCAACAGATCATCGTCGTCGATGACTACCCATATGCCGACATGGATTTCCGAGGAGATCCAGACTTAGTGTTACCACCAAATGCGGCATGGGGAGACATAGGTAACAATTTTTTAAGTTTTTGTGAATTTTTTAATATGAAATGAACTTTGAAAAAATATTTTTGATGAGACAAAATACTGACAAAATAAAATGGCCATGTTCCAGATGTGTGTCCAGTGAGAACTGATGGATTTCTAAGGCACAAGCGTCGCGGAAGAGGGGCTGAAGAGGTGACAGTCGAGACAAAGAGAGTCCTTTATGCTGTTTAGATAAACTTGGTGAGACTAACTTATCAGGTACCTATGATAGCTGTAGAGGATCTACCTGAGGAGATGCAATGCTGTGTGGTAGGGGTACCATAGGACTGGGTCCGGATACTTCAGTGTGTAGCCAACTCTATGGTTAACTTTTTAGCCGCTCATCCTAAGCCGAGTTGATAGATAGATCTATGTATGACTGGACATGATTATGGGCATAAGCCTAAATTTTGAGGGCATCCTGTCCCAATTTTGTATATTATTTTTTTAACACTCCATCTATATATAGGCGATTTTATGATATATATATATATATATTATATATATATATATACAGATTCCATTTTTTTTTTTTTTATGTTATTTAATTTGATGAATGATTTATGTGCCAATCTAATGCTTGATTAGAAATAAAGTTTGTTAATGAATTCTCAGATCATGGAATGTGAACATATGTAATATAAATAAATGATCATTGCAACACTCTCACTCTAAAAAATTAGCGATATAAATAAGGATCACGAACCCGATAAGTGTTATTTAACTGCGACACCACCAATTGTGAGTCTAGATAAACTACCAATGAATCAATCCCATAAGATATTTCTTCGGATAGCAAATTAAGAATGACAGTATATTCAGCAATGTTGTTCAAAGCAGGGCCAATACATACTCCCCTCGACACCATCAACTGGCCATATGGATAATAAATCACCCAAGCCGCGAAAGCAAGATTTTGAGTATGCTGACTTGTACCATTGGGGAATCCAAAATATATCGAATCATCCATCAATACCTGCCAAAGCAGATAAAAAAATATTGATATCACAAAAATGCCAGATAGATATGTACAAAGATACAGTATATACAAACAAGAAATTGCTCGGCCGAAGCCTAAGCAAAATACTTATTAAGGTAGAGCCCATTTCTGGGCTCCGCCAACTTGTTCCTTCAAAATCAATTAATTCATAAGCCCCTTTTTCAAAAACACGCTGGACTATAAAGGGACCATATCACATTGATTTGAACTTGCCTGCCCCCAGGGTGTCTTTGTCTTGGTCATAGACTAAGACAAGGTCATCTTCAGAAAAACCTGAGGAAGGACATCTTTATCATATTGAGTTTTAATCCTCTTCTTATGGGCTTCATTTATTATGGCTGCATCTCGACGCTGCTCATCAAGATGTTCCAATTGAACGAGGTGTTCTTCGAGACCAGATGTCTTTGGAAGAAGTTCTACAACTAGTTTAAGGGATGAAATTTCACATTTGATAGGGAAAATAGATTCCAACCTGTAAACTAGTTGAAAAGGAGTAAAACCAGTGGTAGTCTTGACTGAGGTTCGATATGCCCAAAGTGCCGGTTACAACATGATGTGCCAACTAGATTGAGTTTTATCAATTGCCCTTTGCAGGATGGTCTTAAGGGACTTATGCACGGTCTCAACCTGCCCATTAACCTGAGGATAATATGGAGATGAATGCTCCTGCTGGAAGCCCAACTTGAGAGCCAATTCAGTCATCAATTGATTTTGGAAGTGACTGCCATGGTCAGTGTTAAGCCCCTACACTAGTAGTATAGGGGCTTAATAGTAGTATAGGAGCCTAACAGTCAGTGACAATCTCTCTGGGATACCAAATCATGAAATAACCTGGTTGAAGAGAAACAAGGCTGCTGTCTCACTATCATTTTTGAAAGTAGGCATGGCCTCAGCCCACTTTGTAAAGTAGTCGACGACCACAATGATGTACTTGTGATTCCTTGCCGAAGGCGGATTACAAGTAGTAAAATCAATGCCCCGCTTCATAAATGGATAGACAGTGCTAATAGGAAAAAGTGGAGCTGGATGCGTGCGCATTTTCCGAGTATAAACTTGACAAGGATGGAAATGTTTGACCGCTCCAATACAGTCTTTGAAAATTGAAGGCCAAAAGTAACCTGCTCGCAATTTTTTTTTGGGTTGTTGCAAGCCTTGATGGATGACTGCCACAAGCTCCACTCTGGAAATCATTAAGTACAGACTCAGCTTCTTCCAAAGTTAACCAATGCCTAAGGATTGAGTCAACCCCTCTGCGATATAATGTATCACCAATAATAACATAGTTTTTGGCAAGGTGACATAACTTTCGACGCTCATCTTTGGAGAAAGCAGGTGGAAACTTCGAAGTCTGGAGATATATAATGATATCTCCGTACCAGGGATCTTGCGAAGAAATGAGGAATAAATGTTCGTCGGGAAAATTTTCCTCATAAACAATAGCTTCCTCACAAGGCAGCTCCAAAATCAATTCCACAAAAACTAATGACTTCTTAGATTTAGCTGACAAGAATTCGAGATTGAACTCTTGCAAAATAACAATCCATCGATTATACTTGCCCCCAATCACTCGCCTATTAAGGACAAACTGAAAAGGATTGACAACTGCTAAGACGAACGTTTTGTGAAGCAGAATGTAATGTCGAAGTCACTGAACAAGATGGACAGCCCCCAAGGCCAATTTCTTGATGGGAGAATGGTGTAGCTCAGGTCCTACTAAGCCTTGACTCAAGTAGTAGATTACATGCTCACTGAGAGCATCATCCTCCTGCACTAGAATCATACCGATGGTTGATTCTGCCACAACGAGATACAAAAGGAAATCTCTGCCATAATCCGGTGGACTCAATAATGGAGCAGAGGTTAATGCTTCTTTCAAAGCATCAAAAGGTCATTGTGTGAAATCATCCCATAAAAATGGAACTCCTTTCTTAAGCAAACGCATAAATCCTTTGGTAATCTCGGCGTAATTTGCTATAAATCTCGTTAAGAAATTTGCCTTTCCTTAGAGATTTTGAAGTTGACGAATGGAAGACGGGGGAGGCAACTGAATTATTGCCTCAACCTTGAAAGGATCAACACGAATCCCTTCAGTCGATATGATGAATCCTAACAGCCAATCGGATGTGACTGCAAAAACACACTTAATCGGATTCAACCGGATTTTATAAAAACGAAATCTCTCAAAGACTAATCGAAGGTGGCTGGGATGATAAATTCTCTTGCGAGAACGAGCAGCTAAGTCATCCAAATATGCTTCAATAACATGTTTGATGTCATGGAAAGAATAAGACATGGCCCGTTGAAAAGTAGCTCCAGCATTTTTAAGGCCAAAAGGCATCTTCTTGTATGCAAACATGCCCCAAGGACAAATAAAGGTTGTCTTGTGCTGATCCTTTGGACAGATAGTAATTTGATTGTAACCAGAGAATCTGTCCATGAATGAAAAGATTTCATTAACCACACATTCATCAACAATTTGATCAATAAAAGGCGTGGGGTAATTGTCTTTTGGACAAGCTTTATTTAAATCCCTAGAGTCGATACATACTCGGATCGTTCCTTGCTTCTTATCTACCGGGATTGGGTTGGAAACCCACTCAGGTAGAGGAACAGGGTATATGAAACCCGCCTTAAGCAACGTATCAACTTCAGCTTTACTAGCTGCTGCTTTCCGAGGATTGACCGGTCAAAGTTTTTGACGAACAGGTTTGGCATTTTCGTATGTCTTGATCTCATGTTGGACTATAGATGGATCAATTCCAGGCATTTCCTCATAAGAACAAGCGAAAACATCTCGAAACTCTTTAAAGAGATCAATGTAGATTTGAATTTCTTCAGGGGAACAATCAACTCCGATGAAGACATTTTCGATTACGTTAGGGTTCCTAGAGATGTTTATAGGTACCGTTCATGAGATAACTGACATGTTACCTTCGACAGAAAATTGTGCTGGAGCCAAAGGGTTTGAAACTGTACAAACATCACTAGTAGACAGATTGGACAAACTAGATTCAACTTCACGCAATGGAGGGAGAAAATATGAACAATGATATAAATCCTCCCATGGTCGATCCACACCCATCATTGCTTCCAAAATTGCTTCTTCAGATGGTAAAACTGTATCCAAGAAATCCAGAGCTGAAGTAGAATAGAGGGTCCAAGCTGGAGCCACATCTCCTTCTAACTCCTCTTGTGAAAAATGAGTGGGATGGTTGTCTGTAGACTTAAGGATAGATTGATAAGTGAGTTCCGCTGCAGACATGGGAAATTCCATTCCACCTACTTGCCCTCCATCTAATGTGGTGGTAGATGAAGGTAAGGGCAAAGGGTCCGAAAAATAATGAGTTCGAAAGAACTCTTTCTGAGAAGGTCCCCTAGAGGATGAAATCACATTAATTCTAGCTGTAGGAGGAGGGAGGTCAAATATACCCATTAACAAAGAGTACATCCCAACTCCTAAATTCTCAATAGGTAGACATGGATTGTCCACCAATGGAATGGTAGAATTTGAAGTTGTGTGAGAGTCACCTGGAGAATAATCTAACTGATCAACTCTAACAATCCTCCCCTCATGAGGAAAACAGAGGATGCATAATAATGATGAAACTATGGCATCCATCTCATAAATCCAATTCCTGCCTAAGAGGAGGTTATAATCCAGGTTCACATCGACGATTTCTACCTCAATATTCACTACCTTTCCCCCAACACAGATAGGAAAGGCCGGGATAATCTTGTGCAACCTATGAGAATGTCCATCAAATGCTGTCAAAAGAGTCGTTGAAGGAACAACTGAAGGTGATCCAATGGCCTTCCAACATGACATAGAGATCACGCATGTGGAAGCTCCCTCATCTATAACTGTCCAAAAAATATTGGTCTTTCTATATGTGGACTTTATCTGGAAATCCATATGGTTAGGAAGTCCCTTTTTGACATTCAACATATCAAAAGTGAACACTAAATAATTCTTTGGATCTACTGTGCTGATTGCCAAAAGCAAATATGTTAAAATTGGCAACCAGGGAAAAACTTCATGTGGGTCATCTTATTCATGGCTGATAATATTTTTATTAGATACCTCTTGTCGAGAGGTGTAGGATTGATATAAAGATCATCCAATTCTGATAAGTATTCATGGAGATATGAATTTATTTTGATTATGGAATTATTATCAAGCCGACCTAAAACTCATGTAGGCCCTGAAGCTCAACAGTCGTGTTAGAGTCGGTCTAGTTATCCCTCCATCAGATATCAAAGCTCTTTTTGCATTTCATGTTTAGGTGTCCCATCAGTTTTGATCAGTTGCATTTCGTTAGGCATGCCATAAATCTGATGGAGCGGTTTGTGTCACTCATTCCCCTCGTGCCGGGCACTGCTGGTTCAGGTCTATTCATTAAATAAGTCTTCAAAGGTCATTTAAAATCATGTTTTAAATTTTTAGGTCTTAGGTCTAGGGTTGAGTTAGTTTTGTTTTGAAATGTCTTAGAAGACCAGCAGGCCAGAGGGATGTCTTTGATAGATCATCACTTCAATAATTTTCATCATTGTACAACTAAATTAGGACTTCCCTTCAAAACTCTGTTTTGAAGATAAGTCGCCATCTCATTTTTGTAAAAATTGTCAAAATTTTCAGTTCTTCAATCATTCAAGTGCAACCTTGGTCTACTTTGCCAAAGCATATCAGAGCTATCCCTGCAAAAATTTATCAGAGAAAATCATTATTTCAACCAATTTTAAAGGGGAAACCGAAAAGGTCAGAGCCTATTAATTTTGAAAAAAGTGTCAACGACCAAACATAAGAAAATGGGTTTTGGGTTAAGCAAAAATCAACAAGGAGTCTATATGAAGATATTTCTCCTCATTTGCAACCCATTCCACATTCCAAGAGCAAAGAGCATCGTTCTAAGGCGATTTTGTGAGTTTGCAAGCAAATTGGGCCATTTCCAGGGCGCGCAACGCATCAGGTGACCAATCTCAGCGTAATTTTGTACGCGCGCGGCACATCAAGAGCGCGCGGCGCGTTGGGTGAGGCACGCGGCGCGTTGGGTGAGGCGCGCGGCGCATTAGGAGCGCGCGGCGCGTTGGGTGAGGCGCGCGGCGCGTTGGGTGAGGCGCGCGGCGCATTGAATTTTATGCCCAGACTTTGTCCAAAACACACTCAAACACCTCTTCTCACACATCAATTCGTAGGTAGGCTTTCCTCCACGACTCTTTCTTGGTTTTGAAAGGTTTATATAAAGAATTATGCTATATTTTCCATGAAAAACCGAGTGTGAAAACCCTCCTTGTCCATTAATTTGCTGTAAGGATTTAAATGCCAAGATTGTTGTAGGGTTTTCAAAAATAAATGTTGCCAAGGTTTTCCTATTTCCTTTGTTTCCCATCCCCTATTTTCACCATTATTTTCCCCAATAATTCCTCATAAACCCCACACCATCCTCCCTCAAAATCCTAATCCCTCCCTTCTATTATAAACATATAATCCCTACCTCATCCCAAAACCCTAAAATTTCAAGATTTCCATGTCCTTTCCCTTCCCTAAATTCCTTGTTTTATTTCCATTGTTCCCATTTCCCTAATGGTTTCCCTTTCCTAATAATTCCCTTGTATATTTGTGTCCCCTTGGTCACAACATTTTGAGAAAAAGAAAAAGTCTACAGTCAATTTTGCACACAGTTGTATATCAGCATATATATATTCCAGCTACCTTGTTTTTAAAGAACATGTCAGAGACCGAGTCAGTATATGAGCAGGAGTATGATAGCGACTCTACACTGGAGGTAAATGTACCTAATGTGCCACGGAGGTATCACAAAGGTGGCAAGAGTGGACAACATGTTAGGGAGGAACCTACTTCTTTGGCTCAATTGCAAGCTTGCCCACTTGCAATGGATTGTTTTCGGCGCCAATCATGTTACCAATATTGTGAGATGATCTCACAAACTCAGCATCATCGGGAACTAGTCCATTTATTTGTCCTTCATCTACAGGATGGTCAGGTAAACCTTGCCGGAGTGGATTTTACCTTGTCACCCGACACTATTGCTCAGGCCACCGGGATACCAAATGTAGGGGAGGAATGGAGCAAAGGCCAGATGCTAGACAGATTTTACTATGAGCCATACATCAAGCCCAGATATATCAGACACTTGAGTGTAGCCTTTCCTTTCATATTCCTGAAAGATGAGTTTGCACCGTTGATGAAACTCATCATTCGGTATTTCAGCTGTGAGGGCAGATTCTCACGTCTCTGTGTGTACCATGTCCTTTTGTTGATGCATTTCACATGGGTACGTATGATGAACATTCCATTTTTCATGTGTCGTAACATAGAGAGGATGGTGCCTTTAGTACAGAGGAAGAGCCTGACACATCAGCACAGGAGCATATATCACTATGCATTGATCAAAATCATAGTGATGCATCAGTTGGCACAATAGGGTATTACTTGGGAATATTTCATCTCCCGTGATTACTTTTCCGCGCTACAGCCTCCTCCAGAGATAGTTCATGATGAGGGAGGGCCTTCATAGCAGTATGACATTCCTGAGACTGAGCATGTCGATGCTCCAGTATATGTGACATATCAGAGAGGCCACAGGGCCTTATTTGCATCTGCACGACGAGTACTATCTCCACCCGGGGTGGAAGGGGTCTCGTTGACATCATCAACACAACGAGTATTATCTCCACATCATGTGGAAGGGGTCTCACCTCCAATCTTCAACACAGGTACAGATTCAGGATAGGGGCAAGATACCCATGTTTGATGAGGGTCCTTCAGGAGGTCAGGATATGGGTATCATTGATGTTGATGCTAGCTCGCCTAACTCGGAGCTCAAGGAGATCATATGAGAGCAAAGGGTCGAGAATGAGTCACTGCAAAAGAAATTGTAGATGGATAAATGGGTGATCAACTACTTGGAGTAGCGCAACAAACAGCTGGAAGATGAGCATGAACTTTATGAGCTGCGGAAGATCCGGGAAGACCAGGAATTGGCCCGAAGGAGACCTGGTGATTTGACACCTATTGATCGAGAATCAATGCTCATCCGGGTAAACAATCATTTGGAGAATTTGTTGGCGAAGTCAAACAGGGACAAAGACATGCTTCACCATATGAAAACTCACTATTGGGTTCGCATGCATGTTTGCAAAGCAAGAATGAAGATCCTTAAGAGGCGTTTGAGCAAAACGCTAAAACAAAGGAAAAGGCCCGATCCACTTCGAGTTTTGGCCGAGGCTTCGCTAGTTGAGCATGATACATGATGGAGGGTCTTCACTCCAAATTTGGGCAATTTTGGAGAAAATTTTGTCGTTTCAAAATTTTTGGCTTGCGAAACAGGTTTTTGGGCTCTACACGTAGCGCGCAGTGCGCGACCCATAAGATGGGGAGGTCCAAATCAAAAATGGCTTGTAGTTTTGGATTTTTCATGATGAAATACACATGCTTAGCCATTTCCAAGACATTTCATCAAGTTCTGGGTGACCAAAAGGCTCGAAAACATCATGAAAATCACCTTTCTACCACTTTTTGCACCAGCAGGAAGTAGTTCTGGGAGAATACACGTTTGGAGGGTCAAATAGACACCCAATTGGAAAATTTCACTTGGGTTAGAAAGTAGACATCCAGGGCTTTCCAACATGCCAACCTAAGCTCAATTTGGATGCCAGGAAGTGCCCCACAAGCAGGTGGAAAGGCGCGCGGCGCACAGGGTTTTTTGGCACAGTTTTCCTCTTCAGCGCAGCAAATGAAGCCAGTTTCACCAGTTTTGACTTGTGATGGGATTTTTCACCATTATTGATGTAATTAATCAAAATTTATGTTTATTTGACACTTATTTACCTATTCTATATGATTCATTCCTAAAATAGCAAAAATTTGATGAATGAATTGGTTTCCTAGCTTATAGAGGCAAGTTGTTTTGACTGCCTAGATTGTAGTGCTTTGTTTAGAATTGGTTGAAACAGCTCCTAGGATGATGAGATCGACCCCTAGAGGCAAGGGAATGTGTTGGATTGCCTATATTATGTATTTTCTTAGTCATTTTCAGGGTTGGACTCTTGGGAATAGCTTGACACTCTATTGTACATATCTTATCTGCATTTTTGGCAAAGGAAAGACCATGGTTTTGCAACACTATTTGGGATTCATGTGGATTTATGTGTTGATGGTGTGTTTCTATCAGTACTTGTAAGTTGTGTATGTGTACCACTTTCTTTATTTAATCTTCTGCAATTAAACAAATGAAGTGTTAAGGTAGAATCCATAAATTTGCTATGCTCTGCCTTTAAATTT
>APFE031719073.1:0-10151 GCA_000404065.3 Pinus taeda | reverse complement strand
TCCTCCATATCCTCCTCTTCCCCTACCACTCCACAGCCTCCTCCCCTTGCCTCCACTACTCCTCTACCTCCTCCTCCTCCTCCTCCTCCTTCCCCCTACCTCCTCGCACATGCCTCCTCTTCCTTCACATCTTCCCCTCCTCTACCTTATGGCCCCTCGCCACATCCCCCATCCTATGCCTCCTACCCCCCTCGTTCTCCTCTACCCCACATCCTCTTCCTTCATGCTGCCTCTGCCTCCTCGTCCTCGCCCTCACGATTACTACACTCACTGCCTCCTCTTCCTCCTCCTCACCCACCCTTCCCCCAACTGCCTCTATCGTGTTTCGAAATTGTAACCATTTAGCTTTTGTTTTGCAGAGTAACTATGATTGGGTGTGAGGGGAGATGGATATTGATAAGAAATTGCTCAAAATGTCAAATGTATGAACAAAAGTACACAAAAATAAATGTTATCCATAGTTGCAGAAAAATAATTATAAACAATACTTCCAAAGAAGTTATCAGCATTTCAAATGTGCGAGTAAAATGATCTATAAATGCTATGCATAGTTGCAGAAAAAAATTTATAAACAAAACATAAAACAAGGATCAAAGGACAAGCTTTTCTTAAGAATGTTAAAATAATTCAAATTGACAGAAATGACTTGCTTGCCTCTGCAATTGTGATCATCCTGAGCGTGGGAAAGATTGCACCTGCAACAAAATGTAGACCATAATCTACCCGAAATTTGTAAGCCCTGAGTGTTGTGTTTCTTGAATTCCAACGCACATCAATAATATAATAATCAATATGGATTGGATTTAAACACTCCATCAACAAAATTAGCAATATTTCTAGAATTTCAACAATATGAGAAAATATTATGTCAAGATTATGTCCTCACATTAAGACCAGCAATTATTTATTGAATTTTTTTTTGTTTCATTTTATATTCATATTGTTTTGCTATCTTATAAAATAGTTGGTTAAAAGCTTTTGCATAAACTTCCATTCAAAATTTTATCAAAGGACATGCAATTCTGTCTTCTGTCCTCCATAACGGTATCTTATGTCTTTCACTAAGCTCTTTCCACTGTGCTTTAAATATCAAAGGACATGCAATTCATGAATCATCCTCTCTAATGTGCTCTCAGGCATAATGATCGACTCTACTTACCCTTAAACTAATTAAACATATATTAAACAACATTAATCCTGAGATAACTCGTTGAAGAATTACAAATGGATAAATATTTAGAAGTAGTTGTAAAGTTTGTTAAGCCTGTGGCTCCATAGCTGTATTCACTCCGCCTTCCGCTCAGCCCCCTATACTCTTTATCTCAGCTAAATGAAGAAAGAAAGAAAGAGAAACAACAAAAAAACACACACTGATACTAAAACGATAAATATATTAATTAATGAATGAATTAATCAGATTAATTCATTCAATTAATTAATCTGACTGGTTGATCCAAAAGGGGAATGGAAATTTTGTTTAATGAGTTTGCTTTAAAGATAAAACTACATGGAATTCGGAATTGAACCTATGCTCTGTTCTGCTCTTTCTCACTCAAAAGCATAATGATCCTCTCTGCTCTGCTCTTAAGCGAATCCAGGGATAACACTCCTCGAAGAATTAAAAATAGAGAAGTATTAAGAAGTTGTTGGAAGGTAGCTATATGCACTCTTTATCTCAACAAAATGCTTGAAAACAAATAAAACAAACAATGCACGACTAATTGAGAAAGTCTAGAAATAACTAATGAAATGATATCACTAAAATGGAATTCAGGAAAGATCCTCTATGTTATGCTCTTCTCGCTCTCACGAGTAGTAATCCTCTTTACCCTGATCTTAAGAAAATTAAGCAAACATTAAACAACATTAATCCAGAGATTATTATTTAAAGATTGAACGACATGGAATTGAGGAATAATCCGCTCTGCTCTATTCTTTCTCACTCCCAGGCATAGTAATCCTCTCTACTTTGATCTTAAGCAAATTAAGGAAACATTAAACAATATTAATCCAGAGATTATTAATTTAAAGATCGAACGACATGGAAATCGGGAATGATCATCTCTACTCTATTCTTTCTCGCTCTCGGGCATAATAATCCTCTCTACTCTGATCTTAGGCAAATTAAGTAAACATTAAACAAGATTAATCGAGAGATTAATACGTTAAAGATTAATTCTTTCTCAACTCTAAGGCATAGAAATCCTCTCTACTATGATCTTAAGCAAATTAAGCAAATAGTAAAGAACATTAATCCAGAGATTATTACTTTAAAGATTGAACGCCATGGAATTCAGGAGTGATACTCTATGATTTGTTGTTCTCGCTATCAGGTATAGTAATCCTCTCTATAAGAGATCGTAAGCAAATTAAGCAAACATTAAACAAAATTCATCCATAGATTATTATTTAAAGATCGAACGACATGGAGTTGAGGAATAATCCTCTCTGCTTTGTTCTTTCTTGCTCCCAGGCCTAGTAATCCTCTCTACACTGATCTTAAGAAAATTAAGAAAACATTAAACAATATTAATCCAGAGATTATTACTTTAAAGATTGAACGCCATGGAATTCAGGAGTGATACTCTATGATTTGTTGTTCTCGCTCTCAGGTGTAGTAATCCTCTGTATAAGAGATATTAAGAAAATTAAGCAAACATTAAACAAAATTCATCCATAAATTATTATTTAAAGATCGAACGACATGGAGTTGAGGAATAATCCTCTCTGCTCTGTTCTTTCTTTCTCCCAGGCCTAGTAATCCTCTCTACACTGATCTTAAGCAAATTAAGAAAACATTAAACAATATTAATGCAGAGATTATTATTTTAAAGATAGAACAATATGGGATTCATGAATGATCCTCTCTGCTCTATTCCTTCTCGCCCTAAGGTGCAGTAATCCACTCTATTCTTATCTTAAGCAAAATAAGTAAACATTAAACAACATTAATCAAGAGATTATTACTTTAAAGATCGAATGATATGGAATTCAAGAACGATACTCTCTGCTCTGTTATTTCGAGCTACTACGACATCAAGCAAATTAAGCAAACATTAAACAACATTAATCCAAAAATTGTTACTTTAAAGATCGACATGGAATTCATGAATGGTCGACTCTGCTCTATTCTTTCTCACTTCTTCTCTGTTCTTTCTCTCTTAGGCGTAGTAATCCTCTCTACTCTAATCTTAATCAAATTAAGGAAACATTAATCACCATTAATCTGGAGATTACTCCACGAGGAAGTAAATATAGAGAAGTATTAAATCCAGAGATTACTCCAAGAAGAAGTAAATATAGAGAAGCAGTAATTTGTTGTAAGGTACCATAATCCTTTCACTTCATAGTGGTGTTCGCTCGCCCTTTAGCTCAGTCCTTTGCACTCTTTCTGTCAACACGGTGATAGGAAAAGAAAACAAACAAAGAAATATTAATTGACAAAATCTAAAATGAAAACCACAAATTGGTTATTGAAGACTCCAAATCAAAATAACTACCACATCTCTCACCTGATCTATTGATTCAAAATAGGAAGGGAGGTTTTGTTTAACCGCTTCCCTTTAAAGATCAAACTACGTGGAATTGAGGAAGAATCCTCTCTTCTCTGCTCTTTCTCGCTCTGACGTTAAATTTGAAAATAAAACAAAAATGACATACACAATTCAAGCACAGAGGTGAAGCCACACACCAACAACTAAAAGCAGAGACAAAAACAACCATAGCACACCAGACAACTGCCTCAGAGGGGAAGGGAGAAAACCGCAATACATGTTAAGGAAATTGGAGCATAATAATATATAGAGTGAGCCATCCGTCTTTCGCGCTCCTATTCTCCATGTCAATCTTGAAATCTTAAATGGTTGATAACGGTCAAATTTTTTTCAATGTCTTAAAGGAAGAACTCCAAGAAAAGCATGACGAACAACTAAAGAATTGATTTAAATTTATGAGTTTAAAATGGTAAGAAGAGTTCAGGTTACTATTTGAGAGGATGCCAACACCACATCTCCCCATCTATTTGTTATTTTTGTTCTAATTTTAGATTTTTTTTTATGAAGTATATTATTTAGTATGGATAATTTTTATTAAAATTTTAGATTTTATAATATATATGCGAATGATAGTGGATATATACGATTTAAAAAGTTAAACTATTTATTTATGTTTATTTTGTAGAATTGAGGCTTTTGTCATCCATGTCAAATTTATGAGAGATTCTTCAAGGTAAATCACATAAAATTTCATTTGCCGACGCGTTTCGAACCAACTAGTGTGGTTCATCGTCAGGACAAGTTGAAGAAACAAGTCCAGCTTGGCATGTTAAATAGTCTGAGAAGAGTCTCCAATGGCTAAATTTGATTAACAACTAATTTTTTACTTTGCGACCAAGGTCAAAAATTTATTTATTAATATAATATTATTTTATAATGGAAATTAGTTAAATCAAGTGGAGAATATAAATAAATAAAATAATTTTAGTTGGTTAGTTTAAAAAGGTAATTAAATTATTTATTCATTATTATTAATATCATAAATATATGTATGTTTTAATATTAGGCTATTAGGATCAAAAAATAAAATAAAATAAAATTGGACCGACTACAAAAAATAAATAAATCGAATAAATAAATAAATTTAAAAATAAATAATAAAAATAAAATAAAAATAAAAATAATATATATATTATATATATATACTATATATTATATATCTTATATATATATACTACAATACGATAATAAGTAAATATTAAAAAATATAAAAATAAATAATATCAATGATATCAAAAAATCAATAAACATATTATTTATATTTTATATATATAGTTATATATTATATGATATGAAAAAAAAAAATATTCCTTTTAACGGGAGGAGAGGGCAGGGACCCAGCAACTGCTTATCTTCGATCCGTCTTCTCTATTGAGATTGTTCGGTCTCTTCTCAATCTCAAGGGCTTCCCTAAATTTTTGGTGATGGAAATGCGAAACCCTAGCAATAACACTCGCATCCTCTATGAAAGCATGATGCTTGGTACTCTTAGCATGCTCAGCTAAAGCGGAAGACTTGGTCCTCCTATGCTTAAGGTCCGCTACATGCTCACTAATCCTTTGATTAATGGAGCGACGAATCTCTCCAATATAGGGGGTCCCACAGGAACCAGAAATCATATAAACCCCTTTCATGTCCTTAGAGTCGATAGGATCCTTTACCGACCTGAGGGATTTACGAATGGTGTTGAGGGATCTAACGGTCAAGAGGACAATATGCCTCTTAAGAATCCTGGCAATCTTATCAGTGGTCCCCTGGACATACGGAAGATGGACACCTGGGACCCGCTCTTTCAGATCTCTTTTAGCTGATGAATTTCTGCCAGCTTTGAGGAAGGCTTTATGACCTAGGAACTTGCTATAACCATTCTCAGCGAAAACATTAAGGAGGTGGGATTTCTATTTCTCAAAGATTTGTTCATTAGAGATTCTAAGGGCCCGTGTAGCTAGGGTGTTGAGAACACCCAACTTTTGAGCCGGGAAATGGTGGGAACTAGCATGAAGATACTGCTCCATATGTGTTTTCTTTCGAAACACTTGGTGGGAGAGGGAACCATCACTATTCTTAGAAACAAGAATATCAAGGAACGGGAGTCACCCATTGACTTCTTGTTCTTTAGTGAACTTAATGGTAGACGAATGACAGTTGAGATGATCGAAGAACCGATCCAAGTCCTCTTGGCCATGAGACCAGATGACATTAGTGTCATACACAAATCTCTTCCAAAGTGTCGGTAGGAGGCACACCGAGCTTAGGGCCTTGGATTCAAAATCCACCATAAAAAGATCAGCTACAAGAAGGGAAAGGGGGAACCCATGGCCACACCACAGGTTTGTTCAAAGAAGTCTCCTTCAAAACTAAAGAAGGTGGAGGTGAGTCAGAGCTCCACTAATTGAGCCATCTCAGGATCAATGAGGCGGTTGATCACCTCCATGGCTTATATATATTATTTTTATTTATTTATTTTTTAAATTTATTTATTTAGTTTTTTTTATTCTTTTTTTGGTTAGGTTGGTCCAATTTTTTTATTTTTATTTTGTTTTTATTTTATTTTTTGATCCCAATAGCCTAATATTAAAACATACATATATTTATGATATTAATAATAATTAATAACTAATTTAATTACCTTTTTAAACTAACCAACTAAAATTATTTTATTTATTTATATTCTCCACCTAATTTAACTAATTTCCATTATAAAATAATAAATAATAATAAGAATAATAAAAATAATATTATATTAATAAATAAATTTTTTGACCTTGTCCCAAATAAAAATGGTTGTTAATCAAATTTAACTATTGGAGACTCTGCTCAGACTATTTAACATGCCACATTGGATCTGTTTCCTCAACTTGTCCTCACGATGAACACACTAGTTGGTTCGAAACGCATCGGAAAATGAAATTTTATGTGATTTACGTTGAAGAATCTCTCATAAATTTGACATGGATCACAGAAGCCTCAATTCTACAATTGAATCCCTACACAGAAGAGCCATCGCAACAAAGGTTCATCAATTTTAATGAGCACGCTTGCAGGTTTCTAATTTGAAGATAGATCTGGCGTTTCTTAAGAGATGTAGGGACTCCTCCGTCATCCCTATTTTCGCTCATATCAATCATCACATTCACACTCCTCAGAACCATAAGGTTTTCCTGAGGGCTAGTTTGGCTTTATTAAGGGATGAAATTATTAAGGTCAGAAGATCCCTGAATCGAATCTCTCTTAATCTCTTGGGTCTACATCTAACTCTTGCAAGCTTAATTCCTGTCCCCCTTTGGGCCAGAATAGACGCGTTTTCAGCCTTAAAATCTCTCAGGTTAGAAGAGATTGAGAAGGTGAAGCAGGCCTCTAAGTTTCAAAGGTTAGCGCTGAACTCTTTAGACGTTGTTTCACACAGTCGTGTCTTTGCGTGTCAGAAATCTGCATTCAAGGAGTGGGTGTCCGGTGCATCCTCTGGTTTGATCCCTCACTTCAATAACTCTGCAATCTTTAATGTTGAATCCGAGCCACTCTCCTCATCAGATATCGTATGCTCCAGCTCCAGCGTGATAGAGAGTGGCCAGCAGTCCAACCTATTCACTGATAGAGATCTAGCAGATCTGCTCTCCTCTTCTGAGCTTGGATGCTCTAGTTCCTACGTTAATAGAAGGGGCCGATTGTCTAATCTGTACACAGATAGGGATTTGTTCCCTTCCATTCCGCTCCATAATATTCGTCCTCCTCTGATTTCTGATGGTGAACTGCATGATCTGAGGGTTCCGGTAGACGGTGTAGAGGGCAGTGCTGGTTGCTTCTTGGATCCAGGGCGTAATTCGCAGGATTTGGCTTCCACTTCTGATGGCCGAGGACGGGGTTTCGTTGAGCAGTGTTGCTTCTTGCGATGTGGTGATTTGATGTACGTTGAGCGATGTTGTAATGTGCGATGTGGTGTCTTGGCTTCGTTGGTCAATGAAGCCTGCCCAGGTGATAATGCTGCCCTCGTGTGTTTTGATAACATCCAGCATATTTATAGTAACCGTTATGAAAATAATAATATGAAGGACTTTTATTATAATGGTAACAACGTTGGGTATATGGGCTATAATGACCATAATTATGATATTAATTATAATAACCATTTTAATAATTATAATATTGATTATAAGGATTTTAACAATAATAATAATATATATTAATAATAAATTAATAATAATTAATTAACATAATATTATATTAATAGTTTATAAATATAATTAATAGGATATTGATAATATAATTTATTAATAAAGATATTGAATAATATTCAATATTCATAATAATATAATAATAATAATATATAGGAATTATTATAAGAATATTAAATAATATAATATAATAATTTTTAATACTTTTTTGATTTTAATATTACTATGATATTAATAATTTTATGAATAATAACTACAGTTATAATATTGATATTAATAACGATAATAATAATAATATCAATAATATTAATTATAATTACAATAATAATAAGAGATAATAATATCAATATCAATAGTAATAATAATAATGAGTTGGATGGCGATTCTGATGGTAGTTTTAAGGTTAGGATGAATTGCAATAATAAGGTTGTTAATTTGTCTGATTTTTCTTTTTCCCCTTCTATGTTTAGTGTTTTAAGTAAAGGGCTAAATTTTGCCTTGGCCCCTAAGAAGATCCCTGTGGAGGATATTATTTGTGACATTGAGTTCAGTATTAAACGCTTACCTGATAATATTAAAAATACTATCAGGCAAGATTGTGCAGTAATCTTGAGAAAGGTAAATCCCCCTAAGAGCAACCTCAGTAAGGAAGAATTGGTTGCCCTTAGATCCTTAAACCAGAACAATGATATCGTTTTTCTGAAATCCGACAAGGGTTGGGCGACTGTCATTCTCAGCAAAGCTGATTACCGCAACAAGATGTTGGATCATCTTCATAACAGTGGGAGCTATAAGAAGCTTTCAAAAAACTCTTTGAAGAAGATTTCTAGGAATGTGGTGATTGCCATTAAATCCTGTAAATCTGTGTGTGACCTGCACCATAAGCTCATTGAGAGCAATCCCTTAACTCCTAGGATCTATGGAATTCCGAAGATCCACAAGAAGGAGCTCCCCTTAGGCCCATTGTCAACACCATTGGTGGCCCTACCTATCTTCTTGCTAAGTTCCTTGCCCTCAAACTTAAGCCCTTAGTTGGTCGTAGAGAGTCCTTCGTCAAAGACTCTACCTCCTTTATTAATGAGCTCAAGGGCACTAAGCTTGACCCCGAGGACATCCTTGTTAGTTTTGATGTTGTGTCCCTTTACACTTGCATCCCTATTATTGAAGCCATGGAGGTGATCAACCGCCTCACTGATCCTGAGATGGCTCAATTAGTGGAGCTCTACCTCACCTCCACCTTCTTTAGTTTTGGAGGAGAGTTCTTTGAACAAACCTGTGGTATGGCCATGCGTTCCCCCCTTTCCCCTGTCGTAGCTAATATTTTTATGGAGGATTTTGAATCCAAGGCCCTAAGCTCGGCGCGCCTCCTACCGAAGCTTTGGAAGAGATTTGTAGATGACACTAATGTCATCTGGTCTCATGGCCAAGAGGAATTGGATCGCTTCTTCAATCATCTCAACTGTCAGTCATCTGCCATTAACTTCAATAAAGAACAAGAAGTCAATGGGTGCCTCCCATTCCTTGATATTCTTATTTCTAAGAATAGTGATGGTTCCCTCTCCCACCAAGTGTTTCGAAAGAAAACACATACGGAGCAGTATCTTCATGCTAGTTCCCACCAATTCCCATCAGAGGTTGGGTGTTCTCAACACCCTAGCTACACGGGCCGTTGGAGTCTCTGATGAACAGTTTGAGAAAGAGAAATCCCATCTCCTTAATGTTTTTGCTGAGAATGGTTATAGCAATTTCCTAGATCATAAAGCTGTCCTCAAAGATGCCAAAAATTCATCAGCGAAAAGAGATCTGAAAGAGCGGGTCCCAGGTGTCCATCTCCCGTATGTCTAGGGGACCACTGATAAGATTTCCAGGATTCTTAAGAGGCATAATGTCCCCTCGACCTTTAGACCCCTCAACACCATTCGTAAATCCCTCAGGTCGATAAAGGATCCTATCAACCCTAAGGACATGAAAGGGGTTTATATGATTCCTTGTTCTTGTGGGAACCCCTATATTGGAGAGAATGGTCGCTCCATTAATCAAAGGATTAGTGAGCATGTAGTAGACCTTAAGCATAGGAGGACCAAGTCTTTTGCTTTAGCTGAGCATGCTGAGAAAACCAAGCATCATGTTTGCATAGAGGAGGCGAGTGTTATTGCTAGGGTTTCACATTTCCATCACCAAAAATTTAGGGAAGCCCTTGAGATTGAGAAGAGACCAAACAATCTCAATAGACAAGATGGATGCAAGATAAGCAGTTGCTGGGTCCCTACCCTCTCCTCCCGTTAAAAGGAATAGTTTTTTTTTCATATATATATATATGTGTGTGTGTGTGTGTGTCTATTTTTATTCTGTTTATTTTTTATATATATTTATTTATTTTTATTTTTGTATTGTTTATTTATTTTTTGGTTTATTCATTGATTTA
>APFE031719068.1:83383-136063 GCA_000404065.3 Pinus taeda | reverse complement strand
TCAGTTGTGCCTAGCAAGGGTTCATTTCCCTCTCCCTAGGGTTTTGAAGGCAATTTCTCTGAATGGTCAAATCATTAGCAAAAACTTAATCCAGAATGTTCAATACCACCTTTCCTATCCCTTCATGTACCTATTAAACACTTCCATCACTGAAATCCCCAAAATTCCTCATTTTTGCACAATACCCTAGTTTCCTTGCTAACAAACTTGGCCATTTTCCCTAGGTTGGGGCCTGTTCTTTCCCTTTTGGACCCCTTTCCCTCACTCGATCTCTGAGATTCCACTTCCCTACTTCCTAACAATCCCTTCCTACTTCCAAAAATTCCCCAGAAATTTAGCAGCCCCTTATCCCCTTCATTTCACTTCATTTCGACAAAATCCCTTGTTTCACACATCGGGATAAGTTTCACTCAAAAGATGTTCCAGAGCAATAAAAGATGAATTTTGAAAAAATGAGAGATTGTTTTGTCCACAACAGACCAAGGAAGAGAAAACACCTTCACTTTTTACACAGGTGTCATGGTTTTAGATAAATGTCAACAATACAATCGCCTTGGGAGAATTGATGCACCTCTGAAGTGACCTTAGGAAAATCAAGTTTTCTCCTAGCTTGGTTGGCCAAATAACTTTCTTTATAAGTCAAAGGATAACTAGACAAAATGATATTTCCAATGAGCTATTATGAGATCAATTTGGAGTTGAGGAAGGCATTCAAAAGTTGACTGCAACAGCACTCTACCTTGAGGCAGCCTCATTTGGCACATTTTAACCCGTCTTGGGAGATTTGATGTTTGACAAGGCAAATGGACTCCAAATTGAAAAATTCTAGTTGGGTTGGAAATTAGACTCAAATACCTTTCTAACAAGCTATCCTACACCCAATTTTGACACCGGGAAGGCCTCCAAAAACCTCCTGTAAAATGCACTATGTGGCACGCGACGCATTGGGTGGGGCGCGCGACGCATCAGGGGTGCGCGGCGCATCAGGCACCAAAGCACAGTGGAAAATTGCACGCGCACGACGCATCAGAGGCGTGTGACATGTTGGGTGAGGCATGCGGCACACTGGGGTTTAAGCCCAAAATTGGTTCGGAAAAACACCAAAACGCCTCCTCTCCGCACAAATTTGCAGGTAGGCTCATATCCATGGCTTATACTTGGTTTTTGAACGGTTAATGTAAAGGATTTATGATATGTTTTCCCTAGAAAACCAAGTGGAAAACCCTCCTTTGTCCATGAAATTGCTGTAAGGTTTGAATGCAAAAATTGCTGTAGGGTTTTAAAAACTGAATGTTACCAAGGTTATCATTTTTTCCCACCTCCTTTTGTTTCCCATTCCCCATATTCACCATTATTTTCCCCAATAATTCCCTCATAAAGCCTACACTATACTCCCTCAAATCCTAGTCCCTCACTTCTATTACAAAACACATTATCCCTACCTCATCCCAAAACCCTAAAATCCGAGATTTTCATGTCCCTTCCCTTCTCTAAATCCCTTGTTTTTATTTCCATGTTCCCCAATTCCCTAATGTTTTCCCTTTCCTAATATTCCCTTGTACATTTGTGTCCCCTTGGTCACAACATTTTTAGAGCAAAAGAAACAATTCACAGTCAATTGTGCACACAGTTATACATCAGCATATATATATATTCTAGCTATCTTGTTTCTAAAGACATGTCAGAGACAGAGTCAGTATATGAGCAGGAGTATGACAGTGATTCTACACCGGAGGTAAATGTGCCAAATGTGCCACGGAGGTATCACAAAGGTGGCAAAAGTGGTCAGCATCTCAGGGAGGATCCTACTTCTTTGGCTCAATTGCAAGCTTGCCCACTTGCTATGGATTGTTTTCGGCACCAATCATGTTTCCAATACTGTGAGATGATCTCACAAACTCAGCATCATCGGGAACTAGCCCGTTTATTTGTTCTATAGTTACAGGATGGTCATGTAAACCTTGCCGGAGTGAATTTCACCTTGTCACCTGAGACTATTGCTCAGGCCACCGGGATACCAAATTCAGGGGAGGAATGGAGTAAATGACAGCTATTAGACAGATTCTACTATGAGCTATATATCAAACCCGGGTATATGAGACACTTGAGCGCAGCTTTTCCTTTCAGGTTCCTGAGAGATGAGTTTGCACCATTGATGAAACTCATCATTCGATATTTCAGTTGCGAGGGCAGATTCTCGCATCTCTATGTGTACCATGTCCGTTTTTTGATGCATTTAACAAGGGTACGTATGATGAACATTCTCTTTTTCATGTGTCGCAACATAGAGAGGATGGTGCCTTTAGTACAAAGGAAGAGCCCAGCACATTAGCATAGGAGCATATATCATTATGCATTGATCAAAATCATAGTGATGCATCAGTTGGCACAACAGGGTATTACTTTTCCATGCTACAGCCTCCTCCAGAGATAGTTCATGATGAGGGAGGGCCTTCACAGCAGTTTGACATTCCTGAGACCAAGCATGTCGATGCTCCAGCGTATGTGACATATCAGCGAGGTCACAAGGCCTTATTTGCATCTGCACGACGAGTACTATCTCCACCCGAGGTGGAAGGGGTCTTGCCTTCGTCTTCAGCACAGGTACAGATTCAGGATAGGGGCAAGAGACCCATGTTTGATGAGGGTCCTTCAGGAGGTCAAGACATGGGTATCATTGATGTTGATGCTAGCTCTCCTAGCTCGGAGATAAAGGAGATCATCCGAGAGTAAAAGGCTGAGAATGAGTCATTTCAAAAGAAATTGCAGATGGCTAAGTGGGTGATCAACTACTTGGAGCAGTGCAACAAACAGGTGGAAGATGAGCATACACTTTATGAGTTGCGGAAAATCCGGGAAGACCGAGAATTGGCCCGAAAGAGACCCGGTGATTTGACACCTATTGATCGAGAATCAATGCTCATCCAGGTAAACACTCATTTGGAGAAGTTGTTGGCGAAGGCAAACAGAAACAAGGACATGCTTTGTCATATGAAAACTCACTATTGGGCTCGCATGCATGTTTGCAAAGCGAAAATGAAGATCCTAAAGAGGTGTTTGAGCAAAGCGCTAAAACGACGGAAAACACCCGATCCACTCCAAATTTTGGCCGAGGCTTCATTGGCAGGGCACAACACATGATAGAGGGTCTTCACTCCGAATTTGAGCGAATTCGGAGAAAATTTTGTCATTTTGAAATTTTTGGCTTGCAAAACAGGTTTTTTGGCTCAACGCGTAGCGCGCAACCCATAAGATTGGGAGCTCCAAATCACGAATGGCTTGTAGTTTTGGATTTGTCATGATTAATTATACATGCTCAGCTATTTCCAAATAATTTCATTAAGTTCTGGGTGACCAAAAGGCTCAAAAACACCATGAAAATCACGTTTCTGCCACCTTTTGCACCAACAGGAAGTACCTCTAGGAGAATGCACTTTTGGAGGGGCAATGGACACCAAATTGGAAAATTCCACTTGGTTTGGAAAGTAGACATCCAGGGCTTTCCAACAATCCAACCTAAGCTCAATTTGGATGCCGGGAAGTGCCCCAAAAATAGTTGGAAAGGCGCGCGGCGCACATGATGTTTTGGTCAAATTTTCACCTTCTAGCTCAGAATTTCGGCCAGTTATGACTAGTTTCACCTCTTGATGTGATGTTTGACCCAGCTTGATGTAATTTGATGTGTATGATGTAATTTTGGCACATTTTTACTTGTTCCAGAGGATTCATTCACTAAAAGGTGAAAATTAAATGAATGAATTAGTTTCCTACCATATAGGGGTAAGTTGTTTGACTACCTAGATTTCAGTTCCTTGTTTAGAATTAGTTCAAATAGCTCCTAGAATGATGAGCTCGACCCCTAGAGGCAAGGAAATGGGTTAGGATGGTCTATATGATGTAATTTCTCAATCATTTTCAGAGGTTGGAGAGGTTGGACTCTTGGGAATAGCTTTACACTATATTGTACATATCTTATCTGCATTTTGGCAAAGGAAAGACCAGGGTTTTGCAGCACTATTTGGGATTCATGTGGCTTTATGTGTTGATGGCGTGTTTCTCTCAGTACTTGTAATTTGTGTATGTGTACCATTTTCCTTATTTAATCTTCTGTAATGAAACAAATGAAGTGTTAAGGTAGAATCCATGAACTCGCTATGCTCTGCCTTTAAATTTGTTTAATTTTCTATGTTTTCTTTAGTTTAAGGAGAATCCTTGAGACTTCCTTGCTCTCCTTAGCTCCTCACCAGTCTGATCTATCCATCTCACTTGCTTTAAGGCATCAAAACAATCGCCTATCTTGCCCCAAGTAGACCTCTACAAAAACTGTGCCTCATCCCCGCACCCAAGTTTGCCTTTCCCTTGAATTCAACAAAACCTTTAAAAATCAATTCTAAACTCTTTGTAATTAATACCTAGCCTAAAATTAGTCATCGATTCAGTCATCTCGACCTTGTTGATTATCTTTTGCCGAGATTGACTCGGAGAGAGCCCTCTCCTGTCCTCGTAGGGCTATCTACAAGGCTGAGTGTGGTTTGATGTGGCCTTGAGTCTCACCTTATTTCAGCCTAAGGTAGATTTGAGCGCTAACAGACCACCTCATTGGTACTACTTTTTGTAGCCTCTTTTGATGTTGATCTCTTGGGAATCATGATGTTTTATATAGCTGAAATAAGTATGCAAAAATTCCTGCAGTACATATGGAAAAATATGTAATCGTAGGAAAACCAAGTTAGCTCTGAATAAATCAATTCATCAATCAATCAAAAAGAAACAACACAATGATGTGGATAGAGATTGCGTAATTTGAGCTGGAAGAGGGTAGGTTGAGTTCAGGGATTCCACAATGCACAAAGAGAGAGGAGGATTGCACAGTCTCAGAGCTTAGAGAGAAGGCTTGGTGCTTGAGACTCCGTAATGCACAGTCCTAGTTGGGCAGAAGAGAAGGAAAATTGTGCATTGCACAGTCTCAGAGGCCAAGACTGGGAAGTTGAAGGTTGGACTTGTGTAATGAGAACTTTGGTAAGACATTGATTGCACATTACATAGTTACAAATAGCAAGGTACAAGATTGATACTTGGAATTACGCAATGCGCAGTAAGGGATGACAACAAGTCATGAAAAAATGTGCAGTTTTTCCCTGGAGAGAGGCAAATTTTTGGATTTGAAGCTCAAGAAGGATTAAGTGTAGATAAATATTAAAATAATATAGATCAATCGTTAACATCAACCATAAAACATTATTTAAATGGAATAACATGCATGTGCAAAAAGACCCAATAGTAGTAATTTCTAGTAGGAAAAATAGCTTGGGAGGGATGCAACACTTGTAAAAATTGAACGACAAACTGAAAAAACTCTTGTACAAGGAAATTATAGTAGAAACACCAGTAACTAAAAGAATAAATGGGAAAAGCAACACTTTCAAAGACAAAAGAAATAGAAAAGACAATAAAAAGTGACACTTTAGAAAATTACCTGGAAAAGCAATGCAAACTGAATCTGAAGCTCTTTGATCTCATGGGGAAGGATAGAACTCCAATGTTGAGTGTGAAAATGAGCTCTACAATCCTATATTATATAAATTTATCCCCCATGGGATTAGGTTAGGGTTTATTATGCTCATGCCTAAAATCAAGGAGAAAGTGACACTTATCCTAAGATTGAGAATATAAACTTTGTGCCACTTTTCCATAGATTATTGTGCCATCCCTAGTGTTTAGGGATGCACAATTTCTTATTCTAGGGATTTTGTAGTCCACTGGCAAAAAGGACTACACAATTCCTAGTGACACAGATGGCTCAGTGGATTGTGCAATTCTGACTCTAAGTGGAAGATTGTGAATTTCACTTGCTCCATGATTGCCTATCTTGCAGTATTGTGCAATTCACTTCCTCAAGGAATTGCATAGTCTCTCATAGTAGGGGACTACAAAGCTCACTAAAGAAATAGCGGCAATCAATGTTAGATAAGGATAGGAGCTAGCTTGTGTTTGGAGGAAAGTAACTTGTCGTGAAAATTTATGCAACTACTGGCAACAAAACTTAGTCAAAATATCATACAAGTGTTGCATGAAAGAAAAATTGTTTATGATAGTAACCAATCGAGAGGAACACTTGATGATGGTGAAAGATAAGTTCTTATTGACAAAAGGTAGGCTCCAATATCAAAGCATATGTAAAATTTTGGAGGGGGGTTGTAGCATCTACAACAAACTTTTAGTCGAGAATTTTAAATGGAATATAAAATCTCAACTAAGAGTTTTAATTATAACCTAAACTCTTAGCTGAGAGTTTATGCCTAGGAAATTTTTTTCCCAAGGCTCTCGGTCAAAAACCATTAAACTCTCGACTAAGAGTTACAACCCTAGGATTAACCCTGTAAACTCTCGATCGAGAAACTTTCAAACTCTCACCTGAGAAAATATTTTGACTTTTCTTACCACCCAAGAGTTTTCCGAACATAGTATGACTTATCTCTACGTACCAAAATGTGTTTCCCATTTTCACATTTTCACCAAGGAATTTGGTGCACCTTTTGAGGGGTTATAATCAGAAACATCTAAAAACCTGGGATGAAAATTTGGTATATATACAACACTCTTATAATATAGCAATCCAAAATTCTACTGGTAAGTCCCCATTTGAAGCCTGTTTTGAATATTTTCCACCTTCACCTTTGGATATTACATATGGGAAAAAAGGAGGAGTGAGGGAGGATCTTACATGGGATTCCTTAAGGGTTGAAAAACATTGTTGAGAAGATCTAGAAAAGCCATATATAGGTACAAGATACACTACAAAAGTCACAAGAAAAATATAAGGCCAAGCACGATCAACACAAAACAAATAATTCAATCAAGGTGGGAGATAAAGTATGGTTACATTTGAACAAGGAGAGGCTACATGAAATTGGTAAGAAAATAAATGCTCTACAGTATGCTCCCTTTAGGATAATGGAAAAGGTGGGATATAATTCTTATAGACATAGTCTAGCCTCATACATGCACGTTTACCCAGTTGTGAATGTGGAGAATATGAAGCTCTAAATGCCTTCCATGTTGAATCAAGAACAGGAACATGTCCTACATTATGTAGAGGATTTGGAACCAAATGCTAGGTAGATTTGATAGAAGATATAATTTTATAGAATAGGTCCAGAACCACAAGATAAGGTTAGCATGACCTTTGGCATCTTTGGTTGAAAGGACAACTTCCAGGAGAAGCTAAATGGTACACTTAAGGGAAGGTGAAGGAAAAATTTCCTCACCTCATTGAGTAGAAGATTTTGAGTATCATAATCCTCCCAAAATGGGGAGGTGTGATCTATATTGTATTTATATATTGTTTTTCATCTTGCTCTATTACTTCAGAGTGGGAAAAATGAAGGAATTAACTCATTGGACCATTTTTACCGACAATCCCAGTTTCGAAAATGCTAGGTGAAAACTTTAGGATCAATTTTTAGGCCTTAAGTGGACACTTTTTATGGTCTTGAACTTAATATGGATGTATATACCATAATATACACATCGATACCTTTCCAATGACGCAAGAATCACCTCAAATAGAGTTACTATGTGAAATTGATGCCTCTCGAAAGTTGACCTGTCAAAATTGACCACCATAATTCAAGAGGATGCCACATCAACACCCATTTCTCATGCAACAGGGGATACCCCCATGATCATGATGAATAATACAATAAAAGAGTCCATATTGTAACTCTATTTAAGAGTTAAAGGAGTCAAACTTAACCCACTAGTCAGATATAGAGTTGTGTTATAATTGGACCAATAGGAGAAAAAGGGGTTCCATTCTTTTTGACCGCATTTTTTTCCATAAATAAGTAGAGTAGACGAGATGGATAGGGAGAGAGAACACAGAAGATTTTTTCATTGTAGTAGCCCATGAGCCATAGGACCTACTTCTTTGTACTAGCATCCATTTTCTATTTAGAGAAAGAGAGCATAGGGACCTCACCTTCCAACTAGGTTTTCTCCAGAAAAGGTTTCATAGGTTATATATTGTTTCAATCATTATTTGTGACTTTTTTGTTGGTTTTACTTTATTTTCTACATAATTATAATTGGCATGCATATGCAGTAAACAATAATTTATGGATCGATAAATTCAAATATAAATAAACCCTCAATGTAACACTCCATCCCACCCCTCAAACCATCTCAAACTAAGAGGAGGTGTTACTTTTAATTAACCCAACCTCCGATGGTCTCACTATGAAGATAGGGTTACCAAATACTCATTCTCCAAAGCTTGATTAATAATTTTTTGATATCACCAACATATTCACTTGGCGAGAGCTTTCTAGTGATATAAACTTTACCTCAATTGAAAGATATACTCATTCAAAGTTCAGCCAATCACATGGGGCCACATTAACATCACACTGCCATGTGGATTACACGTAGACTTAAGGCCACTAGTCACACTAGACCCGACTCCCCAGTGCTTGTGCTACTACTATTTACATTTGGTTTCAAAGAAAAAGTTGGGCCACACAACGTTTTCCATACTGCAATATCTCTCACACCCTCGGATCTATAGATTCTCTATTTCAATGAGGCATAGTGTGGATCCCATAGAGCTTCCACATATCTATACTAGCTACTATGGAATTCTTCACTTCACTCCCCTTCGAGGATCCCAAGTAACTTCACTTAAATATACTTTTCATATAGCCAACGATGATCTAGTGTTTCAGTGCATCGACGTTCACTGTGATCAAGTTGACAAGACTCAACATAACACAATTAATCTAGACCTTTGTTTAGGCTGACAGAGGTTCAGTGCCTCTTGACTAATAATCTATATAATTAACACATATAATCAATAATCACCCACATAGCTTTAGTTTGGGTAAAAAAAATGGATACCTACAAGATCCATCCACTTTATAAATCCCCTGCCCTATGTTAAAGGCGTTATATACATATGTAATAGATATGACACAACACATTCAGTCGGTACCCTAGTTTGTGTCAATGATGATTTAATACTGAAAAAAGGTAAATATGTATATACAAACATATATCCATAACTCATTTAGTCGAAATTTTTCTAATGGTTTAATACAAATGTTGGCTTATTAGGGCCTGACCCAGGTTTAGATTTAATTATCCAAACAAATCCTTGTAATACTGGCCCTTTTGGCAACAGTCTGCAAAACACAGATTGAGGTCTCACTTGAAGTAGTATGGGTGGGGGGGGTGCTGGAACCAAGTTTCGCACCCTTGAGATGTCTGAGAGGTTGAACTAGTCCAACTGTTATACTCTTAGCGTAGATTGCTTCACGCACTTCCCAGGCCTTCGCAGCCTGATATACTTGCCTTCGCGTAGCCCTAACCAGGGGTTATGGGGCTTACGCTCTACTGGAGTAGCACTCTGCGCTATTCCCTTATGTCACACATGAGATCTTACTTATCTTCCTATGCCTAGGCAATTATCTTTGTGTAAATAGATGTCTTACATTATATTTATTTATATCACACATTCATATGAGTTCGGGTAGCAAATAAACAATACACTTGTAATTTATACCCAATCATACATTAATACAGGAAAAGATAGATAGGAATATAGTAAAATTATCTTTATTAATTCTTCCAATGGTTACAAACTCAACCTACCCTGTGAACTTAGCTGCAGGGGTCTGCGCACTCAACTGCGGACTACTACGCCTCTGTGCACTCAACTCCAGAGCGTTCTCCTACTCTACAACCCAAAGACACACTTTACACTTCGACTCAGTCTCTTAGACTCCTCATGATTCCATTTTATTAATTATGGTATGTTATCTTCTATATGTAGAACCTTGCTCTATTTATATAATCCCATGGTCTGTGGACCATGGGTAGGTCTATTAAGCTGACATTACTTTACAAAAACGAGGGTGAACAACTCTGTGATTTTATTATGACTTCACACTCCGCGCCCATAATTCGTGAATATTTTACAAAATACTTGGTCAAAACTTGGGCTTTAAGCCCCAAAACATGCCTTGGGGGGATTCCATGCCCAACAGGCCCCCAACACAAACATCGTGACTTGCCCTCAAGTCACTCTATCGGTGTTGGCTTGATGGGGCCTAACCCAGGTTCGGAAGTGTTTTAGCCAAACAAATATCGCACTACTAGCCCTTTCTGAAACAGTCCACGGAGCGCGGACTGAAGTCTTACTCGGGGTAGTAGGGGAGGGTGATGGAACCAGGTTTCCACACCCTAGGGATGTCTTGACAGGGACTAGAAGGGTCACGAACCGATCTACACACTCACGCTACTCTGCTCAGCTGTCAGGCTGTTATGAAACTAGCTCAAGAAAAAGATAGAAAAGATAGATCAACGCCTTAAAATTCAACCTCTTCGAGGGGGCAACCTCCTTTACTTTACATAAATGAACAAGTCTTGGATGATACAAATGAAAAGACCTCCTTTCTATATATAGGAGTCCAAGGGGTCATAACATAATCAGAGCCGACATAACAATAATAATGTAAGGGCACAATAATAACATAGTGGGCTTCTATGGGGCACAATAGTAACAATATGGGCACTACATGGGTACATCAATATAATAAGTGGGTTGTACTAATAACAATAAGGGGTTACACTAGTAGTATAGGGGCCTAACATGCCCCTCTCCTTCAAAAAGCGTTCTCCTCAACGCTTGAGTAGTTCTTGATGCTTATGTATAAAATTCTTGTCCTCCCATGTGGAATCTTCAGTGCGTAAGTTATTCCACTTGATGAGATACTCTGGAATTGATTGATTTTGTAGCTGTCAGGTTCTTGATTCTCTGATTGCTCTAGGTTCCAATATGATTTTTCCTTCCTCTTCAATTTTTGGCAATATTGTTTGAATTGGGATCTTTTTCAACTTTTGAATAAGTGGCCATACTTCTTCATCCTTCTTCCATTCATCCCTTGCTTCGTTTATCCAATCTAGTTGGATAATAGAAATAACACAAAACAATGCTTCCACATCCTCATATGAAGAGTCTTCGCATTCGCTAAGGTTGCCATTTTTTAAGTGCATGTAGTATTGCCAACATTTCCCTCTCATAAATAGCTTGCTTGAGATGTAGCAGTAAAAATACCCAATCACCTACATCAAAACATTTTTCACTATGATGTTGATCTACCTGTTGTTTCGTTTGATTTTGCACCGAAGTGACGTTATCCTTTAAAAGTTGGAGAACTTGTTGTTGATGCTCGATGTAATCTTTCTCTTCTTGAACCTTTTTCTTCTTGATATGTCCTATCTCTAGAGTTTGAGGAGTGGTAATTTCTTCCAATCCTTTACAAGATATGGTTAGATTCATTTCTCGATGCTCGATGTGATCCTTCACTTCTTCAACATTTTTCTTCTTGATATGTCCTTCTATCTTGATAGTTTGAGGAGTGGTAATTTCGACCAATGAATTACAATATATGGTTGGATTCATTTCTTCTTTCTCAATGTGATCTTTCACTTCTTGCACCTTTTTCTTCTTGATATGTCCTTCTATCTTGAGAGTTTGAGGAGTGGTAATTCTTATCAATGCTTTACAAGATATGGTCTGATTCATTTCTTCTTTCTCTAAGGTGGGGTCCTGGCATATATCCTCTTATTTTGATGTTTCTTGATCCTTTTCTTCCTCCTCTTCATATTCTATGTAAAATAATTTCTTCTCAACACACTTATGGACCTTTAGGTGCATTTGCTATCACATTGTAACAAACCCTTTTTCTCTTTTTTCTTCCAATTGTTGTGGTGTAACCCTTGTAGGTTTGTGGAGGTTGGGAGAAACAACACTTTCATCTTTATAGTTGTGAGGGGTATGCTTCCTGGTTCCATATTTTTCTTTCCACTATGTCACAAAGCCTTTTACTCTTTCCAATTGTTGTTGTTGTTGCTCTAAAGAAGGTGTTGCTTTTTGTATCCTCATAATGTGCTATCATTTCCTTCGTGAAAATTGACCACGTAACAAGTTGTTTACGAGAACAAAGCCCTTCATACCATAAAAATTGATTTGGTTCTAAATATGAAGATGCAATACATACCTTTTGTAATAGTGCCCCATGTAGATCAAAATATTGCTCCATTTGAAGTATCCAATTTACCGGATCCTTGCCATCAAACTTCCTCATCTTGCTTTTTCTTGATTTTAGGAGCTCGATCTTGAAACGATTGTAGCTCTGTACTTTTGGATCTTGAAGTTCTGAAATTGCGACCTGTAGTAGCACTCTGTGTCCTCTTTCCAATGCCACCAATCTGACCGAAATTGGATTCTCCAAGGAAAAGCTTTGCGAAATCTCCCACGGTGACTTGATTATAGACTAGTTCAGTAGAGCGAACTTGTACGACGTGCCACGAGTCACTGTTTCGACCTTTGGCTCTGAAAATATCTACAAGAAACTAAAGTCTGTCCTCTTTCTGTAACTTCTTATGAAATTGCATTCCGATGCTTATAGAGAAAGTTATGATGATTTCCCCAGGTCACCTATTTGGAATGTAATTCAGGAGTCTGCAAAAAGACCAACTTCCTCAGATCATATCTCCAAAAATATAGCGCGAACAGTTCTGAAATTTGGACTTGAGCGTCAATGCGATGTCTTCTCAAATGGGTTTTTTTTTTTAGCTTCTGAAATGACGCAGAAAAACAGTTATAGCAAAAATGCCACGATGACTTGTTTGGAGCAGCGAAACCCTAGAATCCAAAGCTATGACACCAATGTTATGAAACCAACTCAAGAAAAAGATAGAAAAGATAGATCAACACCTTAAAATTCAGCCTCTTCGAGGGGGAAACCTCCTTTAATTTACATAAATGAACAAGTCTTGGATGATACAAATGAAAAGACCTCCTTTTTATATATAGGAGTCCAAGGGGTCATAACATAATTAGAGCCGACATAACAATAATAATGTAAGGGCACAATAATAACAATAGTGGGCTTCTATGTGGCACAATAGTAACAATATGGGCACTACATGGGTACATCAATATAATAGGTGGGTTGTACTAATAACAATAAGGGGTTACACTAGTAGTATAGGGGCCTAACATAGGCCTTCACGTAACTCGGCAACGAGGCACTTCTTAGATTCTTATTATTATCGTGGTTAATAAAGATCAGATCTAATTCTTAAGGTCTTTAATTAAGCATTCAATATTTATAACCAGAGTGTGCACCCATAGATCTTACTAACTTGCATAAACTCATAACATAAGTGTAAACATATAGATCTATAATAAAACGCACAATATCTCTGGAACAACTTATCTTTTATTAGCTTTGATCTAGTACATTCCAATTCCACCCTGTGCACTCAGCTGCAGGGGTCTGCTTACACATTTGCGGACTCTACCAAGCCTCTGTGCACATAGCTATAGAGCCTACTCTACTACTATCACCCATGACTCGGGGTTATTAACTCAGAGTGAATATTGCAATTACAAAACCATATCAGATCTTCACCCGAAAGCTACCTTCTATTCTTAAAACTTTGCCTTATTTATACCTTCCTATGGTCCACGGACCATGGGCACGCTGACTCGCTTTCTATTATTTTACATTATTTTCGACCGAACAACCCTTTGACTTGACCCATTATAGTTTGTGCTCCATTCACTTCGTGGAGCTTTTACAATATCGTTACCCTAAATTGTGGGCTTTAAGCCCCAAAATTGTTATGCGGGGGATCTTCTACCCAACAGGCCCCCAACACAATCATCGTGACTCGTCCCGAGTAACTCGTCAGTGCGACAAGACACGTGGCCAAGCCGTCGTTGTTATAGACATATTTGGGCACTGCAACCCCAATCATATATGTCCATAAACCAAGGGTTTCTGAGTCCCTAAAAGTGTTGTTTCACACCCTAAAGGAACAAGGTCGGCTGATTACATCATCTCCCAGAAGTTCTCCATAGAAAACTGATTAGAACTAGTCAAAACTGGAGCATACGGACTGCCCAGTGCTAAGGGTGTGATGCATCTCACCTGCCCCATGCAAAAAGTGTGATGCATACTGAAAAGCCCTTCTATAGGGTGTGATGGGCGAGAGTAGACAAATGGCAGAGACAGTTTGCAAGGTGGATGATCATGGAATCTTCCAGAAACTTCTCCTATGACACTTGCCTCTCTGAATTCTCCCAGGATGAGTAAGAGATCATGAATCTCTAAGTGGAACCAAGAACTATCAGAGAGAAGACACTAATCAAAATCCCAAAAGCTGACTCACCCCCTACAAACATCTATATATGGATCCCTCATCCCAGAGATCTAGAGGCTGGAATTTTGTATCTTGTAAGGAAGTGTTGTTGGTTTCTTGGTGGAACATCATAGTGTTAGGTGATCTAAGATTTTCATGAGGTGAAGAAGGGCTTTCATGCTGGGAGGATGATGCTAGGTCATATCAATGGGTTGTAATCCTCTCTTCTAATCTGTATATCAATAAATCTATTCAAGTTTTCCTCCACATTCTTGTATGTTTAATGATATATGCATTTGTGTGGTCAATATATATCTGGTCCTATATTGTTTATGACTGTAGATCTCTATACTTTGAAGGTATTATGCTTCTTTGACTTTATAGGTACTCTTTGAAGCAGGGTAAGTAAGGAAGGAGCGGCAAAGATCTGTCAGAAGGGAGAGGGAACAAGCAAGGAACCAAGCGAAAGATTGAGGTTGGTATTCTTTGCTCCTTTACTATCTACTTCTCATAAAGGAAAATGAAAGTAACTTTAATCTGTTTGTTTCTAAGATAGCTACCCGTCTTAGTGGGACTAGCAGCTCTACATAGATACTAGATTTCCTGATAACAGTCGCGATTCACCGTCCCTACGAGTGACGCACTTCATTCTATTTCTCGATCCTTGTCTCCTGCAAAACTCCTTCAAGCTCCTGTGCCATTGCCTGTACTACTTAGCTCAACCAATGATGCTCATTCTGCTCTGCTCAGTTAACACAAAGCGACCCCTCATAAGATTTTAGCTATCGCTAAGGTGCCAAAGAAGGGACTTATTTGTGCCAAAGCAGCAAGTTTCCAATTTTGGGTCCACTATATGCATTGTCTGTTGTAGCTTGTGTTGCATTTTTGCAAGAGAGATGTTGTTATCCCTGAGATCCCAATCTTCAAGGTGCATCAGAGAGAAACTGTTAACTACAATTCCATCATTTGTCTCAATGTTCATGGTGTTTCCCTTATCTTTCATGGGTCGTCGGCCAGCCCGTGGTTTAAGCAACGACATCCGGACCAGTTCTGCTTTGTGTATAAGAATTTCTAGTACATCCCCTACCATCGGTGTTGAACTCAGCACATCGTCCACGACCGTCAACATCACACTATCCAGAAGGTCCTGCACCTCCATTGGCCATAATAAAACCCTTGGGTTTACTCCTTGAGCATCAATGATCAACAGTTCCATACCGGTGGGAAGGCATAATAGCTTACTTCTCTCGATACCACAGATCATTTGGTGGACGCCCCCCTACGATTTATAGATGGGTTGAAGTTCAAATTCAGCCATTCCCTCCTTTCCTGGCACATTAACGTTAAATCTACAGTAGATCATTCCCGATTTGGCTCGTAATTTTAACTTAATTTCCTGCTGCCTACTCCTTTTCATCGTAACTCAGACATCTTGTCATGAACAGTGATAGCAATGGTCACCTTTGTGTTTATCCATGCAGCGACACAACCCCTTCTATGCAGTTGCGACCCTTGTGACATACACAGCTCCTTAACAGACTATTTTACCATCCCACGCTCTCTTTCAACTGTCCAGAGCGGTGAGACTGTGCTTTAGTCGATTAGTCAAGCAGTCGGCCCACCTATGTAGAGCTCTAGCCGACTTCCATTTACTCTGCCTGGGAAGAGATCTCCATTAAGCTTGTCGAGCTGGACTGCGCCTCCATCTATGATTTCTTTGACTACATATGGTCCCAACCAATGCATTCGGAGCTTTCTAGGGAATTTCTCGAACTTGCTGTCATATAGTAATACTAGATCATTTTCTTTGAACATGCGCAACTTTATATGGTGATCATGCCAGGATTTTTCCCGCTGCTTCTGTACCTGCTGATGGAATCCCACTAGAAACCGTTCCTCCTCAAGTTCTTCCAATTGTGAGAGCCTCTCTTACAAGGCCCCGTAGTCTGCCATGCCTATCATCATTGCTATACGCAAACTGGTTACAATGTATTCCATTGGCATGATGGCTTCCGTGCCATAGAATAATAGGAAAGATGTCTGACCCATCAACTTCTTGCATGTGGTTTGGTATGCCCATAGCACAGTAGGTATGCACAAATCCCAATCGTTTCGCTGCACATTACATACCTTGGTTAACACAGTCTCCAAAATCTTGTTGAATGCTTCGATAGTCCCATTCTCTTGCGGATGGTATGGTGTACTCTGCTGATGATATATTTGGAATTCTTCAGTGAGCGCGCTGATACTTTCATTTAGGAAGTGCATTCCACGGCTGCTCATTAGAATTTTCAGGAATCCAAAACACGTCAACACATTTTCAAACAAATATTTCATAGTTATAGCGGCCGTGTAGTCCTTAACCAATTGTGCTTCCGCCTATCGAGTCAAGTATTTTGTCATGGTGATGATATAACGCGCACTCATCTTTCCTTGAGGTGTGATAGGCCCCACAAAGTCAATCACCCATTTTTTGAACAGTTGTAGCATCATCTATGGATTGAGCGCCATTCCATCCCTCCACGATGGTTTCCCAGTCCGTTGACATACGTCATAGGCCTAATAGTACGCTTTTGAGTGTTGATGTAGAGTTTGCCACAATAGTCCAACGTGAAGAATCTTCTATGTTGTTGCACGTCCCCCATAATGTCCTCCTACAAACCCCCCATGTGCTTCTGCAAGGATCTGTCCTCGCTCAAATTCAAGTACATACCTTCGTAATATTTCATCTTTGAACATTTTATAGAGGTGCCCCACAATAATAGTAAAATATATCTTGCGTATCACCAATTCTTTCCTTTGCTGAATTGAATATCCCTGCAGTGCGGTCCATGTGGTTAAGAAGTGGATTATGTCCTCGAAGTGGCCGTCTGCAACATGCACTGCATAGAGATGTGCATCAAGTATTCCTTCCTCCAAATTTGTTGCTTCCTCACCATTCTCAATTCGTGAAAGGTTTTCTGGACCTAAATTTAGGCGTCCCAGCTTCACAATGACCTTGAAGTCATATTCTTGAAACAGTAACAACCATCTACAAATGCGCCCCCCCAACAAAGGCTTATTCAATAAGTATTTCAATGCAAAATGATCAGTGTACATCTTAAAGTGCCCACCAAGTAGATAGTGGTGGTATTTCTGGAGCATGTATACCATCGCCAACCCCTCACGCTCAGTAGTGGAGTAGTTATTTTCAGCTTTGGACAATTGTTGACTCGTGAACGCGATCAGGTGATCAATTCCTTCCGCTCCTTCCTGTGTGAGTACAGTTCCCAGCGTGATACATGACACATCAACATGGACATGAAATTCAATGTCCCATTTTGGGAAAACCAAAATGGGAGTGGACACCATTTTCTCCTTGAGAATCTCTAGACTTTTCTTACAATCATCATTCCAACAATATGTAGCATCTTTTTTCAACCATTGTTCCATCGGTGCCATGATTTGTGCATAGCCCTTAATAAACTTACGATAGTAGCCAGTGTGTCCCAACATGGTACGGAGTTGCTTAACATTGTGTGGTGCTTCCAGATTGAGTATGACAATGCTCTTCACAGGGTCCACCATTAGGCCTTGTCTGCAGACCACATGGCCGAGCAAGTTTTCGAAGGGGACGAGGAAAGTGCACTTCTTAAGATTTACTGCAATCTGGTGTCGTCAACAAGTATCCAGAATCAACCGTAAGCTCACGATATGTTTCTTGACTAGCCCAAATATAGCCCAATCGTCAAAATAAACTTCCAAAAACTTATCGATGAATTCCTAGAACGTGGCCACTACTATGCGTAAAAATATCGTTGGGGCATTCTTTAACCCAAAGGGCATAATAGTGTACTGAAAACATCCTCATTCGGTCGTGAAGGTGGTCTTGCTTCTATCTCTCAGTGTGATCTTGATCTGATGGTACCCTGAGAACCCATCCGTAAATGAGTATGCTTCCTATCCACCAACATTCTCCAGGAATTCATCTGTAAATGGCATCGGGAATGGGTCATGAACATAGGCATCATTCATTTTTTGAAGGTCCACGCAGGTTCGAATTTCACCCTTCTATTTTTTCACTTGCACTATCATGGGACTCATCCAGTCAGATTCTTCCACACGTTCAATAATTCCCGCTGCAAGCATTTTTTCCAATTCTTCGCAGACCTTTTCCTTATACTTGGGATTCAAACAATAGGGATGCTGCATAACTGGCTTTGCGTCTGGTTTCAGAGTTATCTTCATTATCCCTATATCATCGAGGATCCCTTTTAACTCGGTTATTTTGGTTTGGAATAATTCTTGATATTCGCAGAGTAATTCAATGACCTTATTCACTATGGCATTGTCCCAATAGTCCCCAAGCATTGTGTACTTCGACTCCTCCTCCATTACCAATGTTCACTTGTTTCATTTTCAGTGGCGCGATGATGTCAGGGTCCTCGATTGCTAGTCCACGAACCTCACGACTCCCCTCTATTTCTGGAATATTGATGTTTTTGGGGTCATCATCATCATCTTCTACTCGCATGTTGTGACATTCTAGGGCCTAGCTCAACTTATGAGACCACCCTGGTTGCACTATTTCTTCTGGTTCCAGTGGTAGTTTGAAAATTGTGGCCTTCACCACTTGCAGCACATCGTCAATAGTATCCATTGGTCCTCAAATAATAACGTTAATAAAAAACCTTCACGCAAGATATCCCATTCGCCTGTACCATGTTGGAGTTCTGTTTCAGTATACTAGTTCCTTGGGATGACATCCAGGGTATGATAAAATAAGTGTACCCACTTCGGCTGGGGTTCTTCTCCATAGGCCTTGGTTCATTTTGTGAGGTGCATGGGGGGTCATCACGTCCATCGTATTTCTCGGTTATTCATAGTTTCGGCTTCCCAAACCTTATCTTCATCATCTGCATGTAGCCGTGCCAGTCTTCAAAGGTTCCTTTATGCGTTCCCCACCAATGCGCAGGTTTTGCATGCAACGCCCATTTTAATGCATCTAACCCCTAGTGCTCTGGTACTGTGCTCTCAAACTTGTTCAGGAATTCATCCACTGGTGTCAACCCATCATACATTAGTAGATCTCAATCCTGAACTAATACGCAACACAATGATTTAGTAATCATATTACAGTTTAGTGTTGTTACTTGGCTTAACCGATTATGCCAGTGTTCGTCTTTTTCTTCTGAATCTAAGGAATCTGCGTGCTCCCATAATATCCACCCCTCCGCAGTCAGATTTACCCAATCCTAATCTTGCACTGTTATTTTGTAGATATAATCCAAGTCATCATCACTTCCAACCCCTTCAGCTTGATCTAGCGGAATAAATACAGCTTGATCTAGCGGAATAACTACACGTAGGGACTTTTTCTCAAATATAATCTTCTATTTTTTTAAGTTAATGAATCCATTCATATCTATGGCCCAGTCTATCCATAACAACACGAGGCAAGCATTACTGTCATCCACAATTTCTATTACCTCAAAGTCCGTTTGTGTGCTCACGCCTTCTATATCCACTGTTACTCCTTGTAACCTCCCCCATGGGCAAGACCTTTTGTTGGTTTTCCATCCGTAATTGAATAGGAGACCAATATAATGCAGGCCTTCCCATGTGTTCCCATGTCTGTTTAGATAGCACATTCACATCCGAACCCAAGTCCAGGATGGCCCGATCCATTTCAAAGTCACCAATCTGCACCGTCAATCGCATTTCCTGCCTAGTGCACAAAGTATGTCTTCTGAATTTGTGGACCACATGCAATTCACCTAACCCAATGCACCTTGTTATTATTTCTTGTAATCCCTTAACTGCCTTAATTTCGTGTAGCAGCTTTATGCACATCTCTGAAAAGGTAGTTAACATAGAAGGATCTGATTCTAATTCGGGTTGATCCTTACTACCTGAAGTAGAGACCTCCACGAAGCTATTCTTAGCTTCCATAAACATCTCCTTCGCATGTTCCAAGTCGAACTCAAGTTTCTTTGTAGGGGCCTTGCAAACCCATGTATGTTCTTCAGGTTGTTTCCCTTTATCTTCCCCTGTGGCTGTGCCACTTCTGAGCATCATGTTCATGTTGGGGTCTTCCTCGCGTTGTTCAAACCTAATCATTTGGAAATTCTGCATTGTTGTAGGCTATGCTACCCTTTTCTCATGTATCTATGCTATCAATGTGGGACAATCTATCATTTTGTGATCGAACTACTCACAATATGAGCACAATATTCTAGTTGGATTAGTACAATCACATGCATAGTGCCGAGGCCCTCCACAATTGTAGCAAATTAATTGTCCACAGCCTCATCCAGGTCCCATTCCTCCCCGTCTTCATCCTTGCTCCTCGGAGCCACCATGCACTATTGTTGTGGCTGGATCCTGACAATGCACCTCAGTCTGCATCCTGTAGGTAGGTGTTCGGTCCATCAACAATTCATAACTCTGACAGCCTCGTTCATCGTGGCCCATCGATCTACAAAAATTGCAAAATAGCTGCTAGGGGGTCTATGTAAACTTCTGCAATAGATGACAGTGGTCTATTGCATGCTTTCCTCCCACCTGACAGATCGCGCACCAGAGCACGGGCATCGCACTAGGTCCTGCTTGCGCCTCCTATCTCAACGAAATTGACTCTCCCCCTACCAAATAGTTCACAAATACTAGAAAATGATCCTTATCATGGCCCTGGCTTCTATATTTTATGCACTACACTTCTTCTCGTGCTTCTGGCCGGGTTTCCCTATCCTGTTTCAAATTTTGCATCTCCAAGCATAGGTTTTGTAGGCGTTCGGTCCATCAACAATTCATAACTCTGACAGTCTCGTTCATCGTGGCCCATCGATCTACAAAAATTGCAAAATAGCTGCTAGGGTTTTTGTGTAAACTTCTACAATAAATGACAGTGGTCTATTGCATGCTTTCCTCCCACCTGACAGATCGTGCACCAGAGCACAGGCATCACACTGGGTCCTGCCTGTGCCTCCTATCTCAACGACATTGTCTCTCCCCTGCCAAATAGTTCACAAATACCGGAAAATGATCCTTATCATGGCCCTGGCTTCTACATTTTATGCACCACACTTCTTCTTGTGCTTCTGGCTAGGTCACCCTATCCTGTTTCAAATTTTGCATCTCCAAGCATAGGTTTTGTAGTTGCACGTGGATCTGCTGAACTCCCAACCCAGGATCCTGTATTGGAGTCTCATGCAACCTCATCGCTATTTCCAATGCTTCTGCCTGGGTTGGAATCTTCTACTTTGATAGTGCCATCGTCAGATGTGGTGTCAAAGACACCACAAACCACGCGTGGTGTTATGCATCCATCAACGTCATGTTAGCTTCGCGGATCATTCTCTTCAGTCTCTGATCCAAATCCCATGGAGTCTTGCCTGGAAACATCACAATTTCCTTAAATCCGATGATAGACTGAGCTTCTGATTTCAGTCGGCTAAACTCTTTGTTCAATGCATCCTGGATCTCCACTATTCCAGCATTTGGATGATCATTAGAGTGCTTGATATACCACGTGAGCGCATGATCCTACAGCGCCCTCACCAAAGTAGCCTTTTTAATGTTATCATCCATAACCCCTTGGGCTTCCCATACTGCCTTTACCACGAACCAAAACTAGTCTGGTTCCTCATTTCCTACGCCTCTAAATATGGGCAACTTGATGGCACTCGCCTTTCCAACCCTTAGAGGTGGTGGAGGTGGGGTGGGCAAAGATGGGTTGGTGTAGGTGAAGTGGGTGATGGCATGGATGGAGGTGGTAACTGTGGAATGTGCTGCTTTATAAATCGGACCACACTTCATGGAGAGAACATGATGATCTCCTCCTCGCTTTCTCATGACAATGAAATCAGGGGACTATTCTCTAATCCTTCGATCCCTTGGTAGCCTCTTCCACTCCGCGTTATCCCAGATATCAATGGATTCGCATAACCCACTTTTCACATAACAGCATTTTAATCCAGGTATTCAACGCTTTGATGTACTTACCCCGCAGTCCCTTAAGAAAACTTCGTTGTAGCTCACAGTTGTGTCTATCGCGAACTCAATGATAAACCCTCCTATTATCTGATCCAACCAGTGATCTACTACCCGCGCGATTTTATCTTAAGACGCCTCTAGCCTGCGCACCAACTCTGGAGTCCACACGATGGGTTGTTCAAGTCTGCACCTTCCCTGACTGTCAGCTAGCCTCGTGATCCACTAATACAGTTCTGTCGAGAAGGATGCGAAGAAGATCTCGTGGATTTCCGTGTATAAGTAGCGATCTAGCCACCTCTTCTCAGATATCTGTGGAGTTTGGTTTTCCTGTACCATGAACTCGTGAAGCTTCTAATCCAACCAATCTTCAATTTCTTTCTTTGTAGGGTTCCAGTGTTCTGGCATCAGACATCCCTTAGGTAGATCCTGATCCCAGCAACAAAACCATTTGTTGGCTTGAAGGGGCTTGACCTAGGTTCGGAAGTGTTTTAGCCAAACAAATCCCGCACTACCAGCCCTTTTGGCAATAGTCCATGGAGCCCAGACTGAAGTCTCACCCGAGGTAGTAGGGGAGGGTGCTGGAACTAGGTTTCCGCACCCTAGGGATGTCTTGATGGGGATTGGAAGGGTCTCAAACCGATCTGTGCACTCACGCTAATCTGCTTAGCTATTAGGCCTTCGCGTAGCTCGGTAACGAGGCACTTCTTAGATTCTTATTATTATCGTGGTTAATAAAGATCAGATCTAATTCTTAAGGTCTTTAATCAAGCATTCAACAGTTATAACCAGAGCACGCACCCATAGATCTCACTGACTTGCATAAACTCAAAACATAAGCATAAACATATAGATCTGCAATAAAACACACAATATCTCCATAATAACTTATCTTTTATTAACTTCGATCTAGTACATTCCAATTCCACCCTGCGCACTTAGCTGCAGGGGTCTGCGCACATAGTTGTGGACTCTACCAGGCCTTTGTGCACACAACTGCAAAGCCTACTCTACTACTATCACCCACGACTCGAACTTACAGACTCAGAGTGAGTATTGCAATTATAAAACCTTATTAGGTCTTCCCCCAAAATATACCTTATATTCTTATAACTTTGCCTTATTTATACCTTCCCATGGTCTGTGAACCATGGGAAAGCCGACTCGCTTTCTATTATTTTACATTATTTTCGGGCGGACAACCCTTTGACTTGAACCATTACAGTTCACACTCTGTGCACTTCGCGAATCTTTTACAATATTGTTACCCTAAACTGTGGGCTTTAATCCCCAAAACCGTTACTCGGGGGATCCGTTACCCAACAGTCGGCGCAGAGATCTTCGTACGGAGTCCTTCCAACTCTATCTAAACTGCGGCAAGGTAGGTAGTGCACTGAGAAGCTGCCTGTTGGATCTCCTGGATGCCTTGTTCTGAGACCGTGGTGTCAACACTGCTTCCCTGCATCTGTGCCTCTATCTCCTGCATTTGTTTATAGTCTCGTGCCTTCGTCTGGATTCTTGGAGCACAAAGAATGTGATTCCTTCGGCTAGTCAAATAGTCGGGGCACCCATGAAGGGCTTCAATCAGCTGCCATTCACTTTGCCTAGGAAAGGCTCTCCATTTAGTTTGACTAGCTGAACCGTGCCTCCGTCTGTGACCTCCTTAACAATGTATGGTCCCATCCAATGCATTCTGAACTTTCCCGGGAATTTATCAAACTTACTGTCATACAATATCACTAAATTGTTTACCTTGAAGGTGTGTAACTTAATATGGTGATCGTGCCAAGCCTTCTCACGCTACTTTTGCACCCGCTGATGAAAGCCAGTGAGGAACCGTTCCTCCTCGACTTCTTCCAACTGTGCGAGCCTCTCTTCCAAGGCTTTGCGGTCCATCATACCTGTGAGTGTTGCTATGCACAAACTAGGTACAATATACTCCATTGGCATGATAGCTTCCATGCCATAAACCAACCAGAAAGGTGTATGTCCCGTTAGTTTCTTGCACATTGTCCTATAAGCCCATAGTGCTGCAGGTACATGCAGGTCCTAATCACTTCGTTGTGTGTTGCATACTTTAGCTAGTGCAGTTTCCAGTATTTTGTTGAATGCTTCTACTGTCTCATTGGCTTATGGGTGATATTGTGTGCTTTTCTGATGATACACCTGGAACTCTTATATTAGCACGCTGATGGTTTTGTTTAGGAAATGTGTACCAAGATCACCCATAAAGATAATCGGACATCCAAATCGAGTCAACACGTATTCAAACAAAAACTTTTCATCTATGGTGGTTGTGCAGTCTTTGACCGGCTGTGCTTCTGCCCAATGAGTTAGGTACTCTGCCTTGATGATAATGTATCACACACCCGTTTTTCTCTGAGGTTTGATAGGTCCTACAAAGTTGATTACCCACTTTTTGAAGGGTTGCAACATCATTTGTGGATTCAAAGGCATCTCGTTCCTCCGTGATGGTTTACCTGTCCTTTGACATATATCATAGGCCTTATAGTGTGCTTTTGAATCCTGATGAAGGGTTGGCCACCACAACCCTACGTAGAGAATCTTTTGCGCGGTCGCTCATCCTACATAGTGTCCTCCTACAATGCCCCCATGTGCTTCCGCAAGGATCTGTCTTCATTCAAATTCAGGTACATACTTTCATAGTATCTCATTATTTCCCATTTTGTATAGGTTCCCCGCAATGACAGAAAAATTAATCGCGCACACCACTAGTTCCTTCTTCTGCTGGATAGTGTATTCCTTCAACATAGTCCCCATTGTCAGAAAGTGGATTATATCTTCAAAGTGTCTGTCTGTTACGCGCACAACAAAGAGCTATGCATCAGGTAATCATTCCTCCAAACTAGTAGGTTCCTCTCCCGTCTCAATACGTGACAAGTGATCTGGTCCTGCGTTTAGGCATCCAGGCTTCACCACGACCTCAAATTCATATTCTTGGAACAATAAGAGCCACCTACATATGCGCCCCCCCAACACAAGCTTGTTGACCAAGTATTTTAGCGTGGAATGGTTTATATACATCTTGAAATGTCCTCCTAGCAAATAGTGCCGATATTTTTGGAGCACATTAACCATAGCCAACCCCTTGCATTCGGTTATGAAATAGTTCTTTTCTGCTTCAGACAATCTACAACTCATGAACGTGATAGGGTGATCCAAGCCCTCTCCAGCCTCTTGTGTTAGCACCACTCCCAACGCTATACATGACACATCAACATGTACATGAAACTCCACATCCCATTTTGGGAAGACCAAGATTGGGGCAAAGATCAATTTCTCTTTTAGTACATCCAAGCTCTTCATGCTATCATCATTCCAGTAGAATGTGACATCCTTTTTCAACAGTTTCTCCATTGGCGTGGTGATCTAGGCATAGATTTTGATGAACTTCCTGTAGTACCCCATATGTCCCAGGGTAGCGTGCAGCTGTTTAACACTTCGTGGTGCTTCCAAATTCAGAATTACTGCAATCTTCGTGAGGTCTACCATTAGTCCCTATTTGTAGACTACATGTCCCAATAGCTTCCCAAAGGGAACAAGGAATGTACACTTTTTGAGGTTCAACACAATTTGGTGTCATCGGCAAGTATCCAACATCAAGCGTAAGCTTGCTACATGGTGCTTAACCAATCCAAATACAGTCCAATAATCTAGATAGACCTCCAAGAATTTGTGGATATATTTTTTGAATGCTACAACAACTATGCGTGAAAAGATGGTCAGCGCATTCTTTAACCCAAATGGAATAATAGTGTATTGAAAGCAGCCCCACTCAATCACGTAGGTGGTCTTGCTCCTTTCTTCCGACGCGATTTTCATCTCGTGGTATCCTGAGAACCCATCAGTAAAAGAATATGCTTCTTGTCCGCTGACATTTTCCAATACTTCATCTGTGAACGAAGTTGGGAATGGGTTATGCACATAGGCATCATTCAATTTCCTAAGGTCCACACATATTCTTATCTCGCCCTTCTACTTCTTCTCCTACACTACCGTAGGGCTTACCCAGTTGGATTCTTCCACTGGCTCAATGATTCCAGCTGCGAGCATTTTGTCTAGTTCTATGCGAACCTTTTCCTTGTACTTCAGATTCAAGCGGTAAGGCCTCTGCTTGACCAGCTTCACGTCGAGTTTTAGGGTGATCTTCATCATCCCTAAATCACTAATGATCCCCTTTAAGTCTGTGATCTTGGTCGGGAATAATTCATGGTACTCGCGGAGTAACTCAGCGACCTTATCCATTGTCACGTCATCCCAGTAGTCGTCGAGCGTTGCATACTTCGGTTCAGCCTTCGTACCAATGTTTACCTGCTTTGTCTTTACCGGTGCAATTATGTCAGGGTCTTCAATCAATGGCCCTTGAACTCACGGTAGCCTTCAGTTTCTGGAATGTCAACTTTTTGTGAATCTTCATTGTCTTCTTCAATATTTATGTTGTAACACTCCAGGATGCAGCTCAGCTAGGTTGCCCATTCAGGCTGAAGCATTTACATTGGCTCCTAGGGTATTTTAAAGATTGTTGCTTTTACTGCTTGTAGCGCATCATCAACAATATCCCAGCAACGATCCTCAAACGTGAAGGTTAATAGGAATCCTTCATGAAAGACATCCCATTCGTTCGTGCGATGGCGGAGCTCTATCTCTATATACCAATTCAAGGGTATAATATCCAGGGTATGACAGAATAAGTGCACCCACTCAGGTGGTGACTCTTCCCCATAGACCTTTGTCCATTTTGCGAGGTCTGCGCACAGATCATCCCATCTGTCATACTTGTCTTCTAACCGCATCATAGGCCTCTCAAACTATATGTGCATCATCCTTCTATATTCGCATGAGTCCTCAAAACTTCTTTGGTGCATAACCCACCACCTTGCGAGCGTAGCGTGTAGTACCCACTTCAAAGCTTTGAAACGGTGTTGTTCCAACACTTCTCTTTCAAATCTACTCAGGAAGTCATCCACCTCACTTAACCCATCATACGTAGGCATATCCCTCACCTCCATCGATACGTAACACAGTGATCTTGTCATCATGTTACAGTTCAATCTGGTTACCTCATGTAATTGATTCTACCATCATTCTATTTCCTCATTTGAATCTGATGTGCAGGAGCTTTTACACTCCCATGAAATTCTTCCATTCGCAGTCGGGTTCACCGAGTCTTGTTCTCACGTAGTTATCTTGTAGATGTTGTCCAAGTCATCGTCATTGTCATAGTCGCACACTGGCTTCGTGTAGCGCAACCCTTCTACAGGGTCCAAAGGTACAACTACGCACAAAGACTTTTTCTCAAAAATCATCTTGTGCTTCTTCAGATTTATCACTCCATTCATGTCAGTGGCCCAATCTATTCCTAATAGAGTGGGGTAGGGATTGTTGTCATCAACAATATCTATCACTTCGAAATCTACTAGCCTTCGATATCTATTGTCATTCCCTGTAATCTCCCAATAGGTAGGATCTTTTGTTGGTTCGCCTATTGTAGTTGGATAGGAGACCATTTCAGTGTAGGCCTTCCGATGCACTCCCATGTTTACTTCCTCAGGACATTCGCGTCAGATCCTGGATCCAAAATCACTTATTCCATCTCATATTCTCTAATCTACGCGGTCAATCTCATCTCCCTTCTCGTTCGTGTTGTGTGCTTTCCGAGCTTCCTAACTACACGCAGTTCTCCTTGCACAGTCCTAGCGCATCTATTTATGAGCTCTTGCAACCCCTTTATAGTCTTGCTGTCACGCAGCAGCATCATGCATGTTTCCAGGAATGTGGTGAGCATTGATGAGTCCATTTCTGGCTCCAGTATTTCTTTACTTCTTGAAGTGGAGGCATCAGTGAAGCTCCTCTTGGCTTCCATGAAGGTTTCCTTAGTGCGCTCCAAATCAAACTCTGGTTCCTTCATTGGAGCCTTGCAAACCCAAGTATTTTCTTCAGGTTGCTTACCTTTTTCATCCCCTATCATATTTCCACTTCGGAGCATGATATTTACATTAGGGTCTTCCTCGCGTGGCTCAGACCTCATCATTTACAGGTTCTGAGTTGGGGGAGGTTGGAGTGCTCCTTTATCACACAACCTTGCTATCAGCATGGGACAATCCTCCGTCTCATGATCAAATAATTTACAATACAAGCATGATGGTCGTGTTGAATTCATACAATCGCGGGCATAATTTCCTAGCCCTCTGCATTTGTAACATATCAATTGTTCATGACCTCTTCCCTATCCTCCTCCACCTCGGCCTCATCCGTGCCCCTGAAATTCGGTTTGTACCATCCTTGCGTTCTGTTCAAGGGGCTGCATTTTAGCCTGAACTCTATAGGTAGGAGTCTGATCCATCATTAGCTCATAACTTCTGCAGGTGTGCTCATCATGTCCCACTGATCTACAGAAATTACATAACAACTTCTATGAATTCTGTGTGTACTTCTGCAATAAATGGCAGTTATCTCTAGCATGCTTTCCTCCTATCTAACAAATCGTGCACCATAATGCAGGCGCTGCGCTCGGCCCTACTTTCGCCTGTAGTCTCAATGGCATTGATCCTCCTCCCACGAGGTAATTCCTGAACACTAGGTAGTGGTCCTCGTCATGTCCTTGGCCCTTGCACTTTACACACTATACGTCATCGCGCACTTCTAGGTGGGTTGTCCTGTCTTGTTTCAAACTCTGCATCTCAAGGCAAAAGTTTTTCAATTGCACGTGCATCTGCTAAACTCCCAGGTTGGGATCTTGTATCGGGGTCTCGTGAAATCTCATCGTGACCTCCAAGGCCTTGGCCTGAGTTGTTAGCCTCTGTTGTGATAACACGTTCATTATATGCGGCGTTAACGATGCTACAAACCACTTGTGATGTTGTCCATCTGTCAACGTCATGTTAGCTTCTCGAATTGTGCACTTCAGTCTTTGATCCATCTCCCAAGGGGTCTCACCTGGTAGAATTGTGATTTCCTTAAACCCAATGATCGACTGTGCCTCTGAATTTGGCCTTCTAAATTCTTTGTTTAGCGTAGCTTGGATATCTATGATCCCTTCATTCAGATTGTCATTGGAATGCTTAATGTACCAGGTCAGCGCGTGATCCTACAGAGCACTGAGCAACATTGCCTTCTTTATGTTGTCATCCGTGACTCCCTGCGCTTCCCATATAGATTTTATCATGAACCAAAACTAGTTCAGATCTTCATTCCCTACTCCCTTAAACACTGGCAACTTTATCGCACTCGCCATATTGCTTCATGGTGGTGACAGAGGAGGTATGGACAAAGATGGGGGTGAAGACAGTGAAACTAGTGGTGGTGTGGGTGGGGGTGGTATGCGCGGAATTATCTGCCTTATCAAATTGATTGCACTTCTTGGTGAGACCTTCGTGAGCTCTTCTTCGCCCCCTCGCAGAGATGAAATCAAGGGGTTGGTTTCTAGTTTTGTACTACCTTCATTTCTGTAGATTCTCCCACTTCCCATAGCCCCAAACATCAATTTATTCGCATAACCCACTTTTCACACAATAGCATTTTAATCCAAGTGTTTAAATATCTAATGTACTTACCTCGCGGCCCCTTAAGGAAGTGTTGTTCTGCCTCGCTATAGCTAACTGAAGTATCTACCTCAAACTCGGTGATGAATCCTCTTATGATTCGATCGAGATAGGGATCAACAGCGTGTGCAATTTTATCCTCCAATGCTTCCAATCTGCGCACCAATTCTGGAGTCCACACAATAGGTTTGTCGAGCTTACACCTTCCTTAACTGTCTGCTAGCTTCACGATCCACTCGTATAGCTCAGTGGGGAAAGATGTGAAGAAAATTTCATGGATCTCTATACATAAGTAGTAGTCTAACCACTCTTCCTTTGATAGTCATGGATTCCTATTTTCCTGCACCGTGAACTCATGAATCTTTTTGTCCAACCAATCTTCAATTTCTTTCTTTTTCGGATTCCAGTGATACGACATCAAACATCTCTATGCAGATCCCGATCCTGGCAACGAAACAATTTGTTGGCTTGTTGGGGCCTTACCCAGGTTTGGAGTTAATTAGCCAAACAAATCCCTGTACTACTGGCCCTTTCGGCAACAATCCATGGAACTCGGACTGAGATCTCACCTGAACTAGTATGGGGGGGGTGTTGGAACCAGGTTTCCACACCCTTGAGATGTCTAAGAGGTTGAACTGATTCAACTATTATTCTCTTCACACAGGTTGCTTCACGCACTTCCTAGGTCTTCGCGGCCTAATACACTTGCCTTTGCGCAACCCTAACCAGGGGCTATGGGGCTTCCGTACTGTTGGAGAAGCACTCTGCACTATGCACTATTCCCTTATGTCGCACCTGAGATATTACTTATCTTCCTATGCCTAGGAAATTATCTTCATGTAAATAGATGTATTACGTTATATTTATTTATATCACACATTCATATGAGTTCACACGGAAAATAAATAGTATACTTGTAATTTATACCCAATCATACATTAAAACAGGAAAAGATACACAGGAATATAGTAAACTTATCTTTATTAATTCTTCCAACGGTTACAGACTCGACTTGCCCTGCGCACTCAACTGCAGGGGTCCGCGCACTCAGCTACAGACTACTAGGCCTCTGCGCACTTAGCTGCAGAGCCTTCTCCTACTCTACAACCCAAAGACACAATTTACACTTCAACTCAGTCTCTTAGACTCCTCATGCTCCCATTTTATTAATTATGGTATGCTATCTTCTATACTTAGAGCCTTGCTCTATTTACACAATCCCATGGTCCGTAGACCATGGGTACGTCTATTCAGCCAATATTACTTTACAAAAACGAGGGCAGACAACCCTGTGATTCTATTATGACTTCGTGCTTTGCGCCTATAATTTGTAGAGCTTTTACAAAAGACTTGGTCAAAACTTGGGATTTAAGCCCCAAAACATGTTGTTCGAGAGGTAAATCCCCTCTACGGATAGAGGCGATCCCTACTAGCTCAGAATGGGTCTAGCAACAATCAAACAATGCTATCACGCAAGTTCCTAATTGCAAATAAAGAGTAGGTGATGAAGACCTACTTGAGATCCAACGCTTTAGTTTGCAGAAGAGATGTCGCCTGCATTCCTTTGCCTTGGCCGGGTCACAATCCTCCACTATCCACGTGAATGGATACCTGCACACAAAGAGAACAACACAAACACAAGCATGAAATCTAATATATGCAATTATACATCAGTTAGGAAGGATATAATTCAACATCAACCATTACAAGTACAATGAGAATGGAACCATAATGATAGTCATCTATTATTAATAATTCAACAAAGGAGAATACAACCAGCGTCCTGATGTCAAGTCCTCCTTTGGCTAGGGTGCTCAGCTACACGAGTCTTGCAAAAGCTTGAAGGGGTGAGGGACAAGCTCTCTCTCTCTTTAGTGACAAAGTCTCCTTACTTAGGGAAAGCCTTATGGATACAAAGAAGGCTTCTTGCAACTCCAACCTTTTGATATCTTCCTTTCAGCACAAGTATTGCCACGAGAGTCAGAACTTTCAGAACTAGAACTAGAACTAGCTTGCTAAAGCCATGGGAACAAGCTTTTATAGAGGAAAAGGAAGAGATAAGGTCAATCCCCCATAATCATGGATTTGGCTTCATCACTTGGAAACTTCCATGGAATGGTGGCAAACTACTTTCCATCCAAGGAGATTCGAAGCCAAACCATCCTCACTCAACTTGGAATCAGTTTGGTGAATGAGGTGGACAGAACCTTCGGAGGTTTGAGTAGTTGAAATCTTTGCCCAAAATGTTTGGCACGATTGCAACTCTGGGACAGAGTGCTAATGGCGCACCCTTTCATTAGGATTTTCCCCATTGGCGCAGGCATAACATAGGGAACCAACGCTAATGCAAAAAGGGTTGTTTTTAAGGGCAATGAGCAGAAGATGTCTTAAGGGCATATGAAGCTCATGTTTAGAGGTGAATAAGGCAAGTGGTTTCAAGTCTTGTCACTTCTCACAAGTCCCGTAATGAGTCCTCCAAGATGCGGGAGAGGGGTAACAGGGACGGTGACAAATTACTGTGTAACAGATGCCCCCTAAAGCATGAGGCCCGAGAGAGAGGGGTGAAGTGCTTTACAAGAACATGTGTGATTGAAACACTGCCGCCGGAGAACCTGCGAAAAGGAGTATAACTGATATCTCAAGTACATGATATATATGTGGTATGGGCGCAGCCATCCGTAACAGAGTATAAAAACGGGATCCCAGGCATGGATGCAGCCATCCGATGAGGATCTATGAATGGACTCAGGTATGGTCACAGCCATCCAATGAATAAGTCATGTAATGATTACAATAATCCACAAAATGCAACCCGGATTTCAACACGTACGATCCGGGGTCTTGCGCTCCAACTCGACCCGAACACAGTACAAGTTCAAACATGTGAATATAGGAGTCACAGTCGAACATGCATGAACATCGTCTGATTACCAGTCAATGATGAAAATTGTTAATAGACGTGAGAGGGGCCACCAATAATGACGATGGTCCTCAAGGTACTATAGGTACAATCCACGGCGTGTGAATCAATGAGCCGGTGTCGAACACCCATAGAATCATCCGGTCGGAGGCCAATGATGAAAACCTCGTGTCGAACACGAAGAACCCGCCATTGAGGCATGCAGCCTCCAAGGTACCTGAAGGGAGTCTCTAGGTCACCTTCCTGGATAATGAGCTGAAGTCGACAGGAGGTGATCTTGATCGAAGGTGGGCCATAATGTTTCCCACATCATTGACACGAGATGGAAAGAGACAATATGTTTTGTGTGAGACATCGAAGGGAGGTTGAGTATTCTTGCAGAGGCCAACTTCTCTTGAACATATCGGCAGCACAATGACGGATTTGGGAGTATTTGAGGTCAAATGATCAGGGGTCATGATGACAAGACGATGAGCAAATGAATGGTCAAATAGGATAACCCAAACCCATGGAGGCAAATGTGAAACGCGATGAGATGTCCCAACCCAGACACGAATGCAAAAGTGCCATGTTCAAGAGCGACATACTGCCGATGATGACGATTATGATTCCTTTATTCCCCCACCATTTCTGGTGAGTACCCCGTTTATTTTTGGATGACAAGCTTGACGGGGATAGCATATGCTTGAGGAGCGTCATTTCGACGGAATCCAATGTCATTTAAGTTTTAACGAAATTGACAAAGGAAGAACTCAGCGCCTTTTCATGTTTAGAGAGTTTGAAAAGACAGCAAAAAGAAAACTCTAGGGGTGTCCTTTTTCGTAAAGTTGTGTCTCTCGAGCCCGAAAAAGTATAAAACGATGCTCGAAAGAACCACCCGATCATTATGACTGAGGAGTACTTTTCGTGAATAGTGACATCAATCCAAAAAAGTAAAAAAGTGACCGATATCACGTCGTTTCGTTTCCATTAACGAACCTGAAACGACAAGGTTCTGACGATCTTTTCGTTTTTAAACGGCCGGAAAAGAGTTTAAAGATGACCGCCTCTTATTTACGTTTAACGAGTCAAGAGGAATAACTTGGCCATCTTTTCATCTTTAAATGGTCAAAAAAGAGCTGAAAGAAGACCTCCATTTTTATTCTCTTTAGCGAGTCAAAAAGGAAAAAATACTCGGCAATCTTTTCATATTTAACGAGTTAGAAAAGAGCTTAAAGGTGACTCGGGTATGGGTTCATTTTTACACAAGCTTGAACCATGGAGAACTCAGCTTGGATTCGGTTTCATGTTTACACAAGCTTGAAATGAAAAACTATGCTTGTCATAAGTTCGCATGCCCCCAGCATAATGACAAAAAGCGAGGTACATGCCCCCCAAGCTTCATTGCATTCAACAAAGTGGATGGAATGAAGGTTCACTTTCGAGATCTTGGAAAGACTCGACTTGTATTTCACGAGATCTTAATCAAAAGACTCGATTTGGAAAGAGGGTTGTTTCAATTTTTAATGAGGTTAACACACTAAAAGAACTATCCTCATAACCCTTGTTTCATTTTTTAACGAGCTTGACACAAGATCAGGAACTATGCTCGACCAGTCCCGGTTTCATTTTTTAAGGAGCTTGACATAGGAAAGCGAACTATGCTCCGACCAGACCTAGTTTCATTTTTAAAGGAGCTTGACATAGGAAAATGAACTATGCTCCGTACACCTAATTTCATTTTTTAAGGAGCTTGACATAGGAAAGCGAACTATGCTCCGCCCGAACTTCATCATAATGAACAGGAAGTTGGGGCTTCCAAGAGTGGGTCTCCCGGTGGGAGGTCAACATCTCGGAAGTCAGGACCCAATCCCCCCAGGACACTATGCACGACGGCGGCATCACTAGATACAGGTATGGGATAGGTGGCCACGTAGTTGATTTGCGGGGGGGCAGATACAACTGGTGGGTAAAAACTGAGAGGGGACGACAATGGCGCAGGAGGCATCAGGGGACTAATGAATGACAATTGATCGATAGTCACCATTCTTCCATCGTGTGGAAAGCAAACCACACGGAAAAGTGAAGAGACAAGGGCCCCCATAGCATAAACATAGTCGCGACCAAGGAGAAGACTGAAATCTAAAACACCTTGGGTAACCAAACACGTCGATATAGACGGTTTTACCTCCCAAAGTAATAGGGAACTTCGGGGAGGACTCCTAGAGATGGACAGGCTCCTCCGTCGAAAGCCAATAGATTCTGCGTGACCGGCCCGAGCTGCGGGGAACCTAAAGCTTGCCAAGTAGTGTACAGCATAAGACTAACCGATGCACCTTCATCCAAAACAGTGCCAGGTACTGCCTTATCACAGGCAAGTATCGTAATCTGGAAAGGCACATGGGATGGAAGGTGGAAAGCGGTCAGGTGACTCCAATCAAAGGAGATGGCCAAACTACTTGGTGGGGGAATCATATGATTGCCCCCATGCTCCACAGGAACCGAAAAAGGAATTTCGGGAGCAGCTGGGATAGGAGAGTCATTTCTGGACTCAAGGGAATCTGAGGAGACGAGAAGAACATGGGAATTACGCCCTTCCAAAACAGAGTGATTGGGTGGTGAACTCGAGTCGACACTCTTTCCGACCAACAGTTGGTCTGGAACAGGCTGGGCAGAGCCAGGTTCAGGAAGAGGAGGCTGGACAAGAGAGGAATTTGAATCAATCTCGTTGTCAGCAGGGGAACGATTTGTAGCTGCAGAAAGACGTTGATATCCAACGGGGAGTTGGGGTGAGGGAGACGCGAGACTTTCCAAGATGTCGGAGGCTTTATCCATGAGCGGACAAAGGTGAAGGGGATGATTGCCTTAAAAAAGTCTGCAAGGGATTCGAATCTTCCCTTTTCCTTTACTATTCCCAACTGATAGAGTAGCATCGCCATGAGATTCAGAGGGCAATGAGGGGCGGGCCGAATCGCGGGACCATACTTCTAAGACCCTGGGAATGCCAAGACAATCGCGAAGAAGGTGGTCATCCTTGCATAATCTACAAGGAAACTTGACCTTCCGCAGAGGAGCAGAAGGTGGCCCGACTTTAGGTGTACTCGAGGGAGTAGCTGCGCTTTTAGCCTCTCCTTTGAGAGCCTTCTTCTTCTTCTTCTTAGCCACCTGGTTACTCGAATCGAGACTTTCACCAGGCGAAGTAGAAGATGAGGGCGTAGAAGTGGGCGTAGAAGGGGAGAGGTCCACCTTAGAATCAACATGAGGTTGTTCAGGTGGAGGGACTGATTGATCAGTAGGTGAGACGGTAGGGACCAGAGAGGTTGAGAACAGCCAAACAGGCAAACCAACAGTTAACCCTGGGAGGGACAACGTTGCCATGTAAGGAGCACAAACATTCCCGAGAGGAGGGAAATGACCAGAATTCCCGTCAGGGGGAAAACTTGGGTTGGTGAACCCCGAAAAAGTTGCCATCAAGAACGAAAAAGAAACCTACTCAAGCTAACGCGAACAAGACCTAACCGGGTAAATGTGAACGCGGCCGAATAAATTTTAAGACAAAGGAACTGAACTTGACCTTTTCATGTTTTAAGAGTCGAGAAAAGGACAAAAAGGTGACTCTAGTCCCCTTCGAATGTTTTGTGAGCCCGAAGTGACAAACTGCTCAAGAGAGCCTTTTCTTTTAAGGAGTCCGAAAAGGATCAAAAAGTGACTGCTCTGGAGAAACTAGTCAAAGGGGTTTACCAGACAATCCGTAAAACTGCTTATACACCTTGGCGATCGTATGAAAACCAAGGACTTTCCGTACTGTAGTCAATCTTCCCAAATGCTGTGTTCGGTGCGTTATGGCTTGTAAGGCGGCAGACACGGCTTCCTATGGATCAAGGATGCAAACCTAGTGGAGTCTCCCCATATATACGCGATGGTACATGGGAGCCCAAGTCCGTACTAGACCACAATCGAACCACACCAGGAGGAATCACCACCTTAATGTGAGAACAAAGGTGACTAGGTTTAACGACGCCGGAGCACGTCTCTAGCCTAGACCTCTAGAATATTTACGTTATGTTCCAATGCATTTTTAGTTAATTCGGTTTATTTTATGGTTGAATGTTTTAGTTAAGTTTCAGTTTAAGGCCTACCATATGTGATCTTCCACAATTTCCTAGATGCAAGCTACATGCGAAAGAAAGCCATTTCGTTCGATGAATACTAACTACGAGCAGGTTAAGAGTTTTTTATCCAACAAAATGAACTCAATCAACCAAACACCTAATGCAGCTAATGGCAAATAAACAAAATTTTTTCTTTCAATAATGATAACGAAAAGTTCTATTTCATTCACTATTAAATGCAAAAGGATTATTTGATTTGTTTCTTAGAAGGACAATGCACTAGAATGAATTTTGCAAATATAACAACATAAGCCAAAGAAGCGAATTCACTCATGAAGGCACAATGAATCCCAGACACTAAAATAGTTCTTTCCAAATCAAAAGGAAAACAAGGCTTCGCACGAGCTATGTGATCTAAGCTCAAACAAAGCTAGAATGAAATCCAAGCAAACAAGAGCAAGTTGTTCAGAAATCACTCAAAAACACTTCAACAATCACTGAAGAGAATGTGAAAAGCAATCACAAGGTTAACCGGATGATCAAAGGACCCAAAACTCCCACAGGAGGCTCGACACACACGGCCACTAGATGCCCTAGGGTTGAAGTGTGAAATTGATGGAAAGAGGCAAACACCCGGAGGACAAAGGTTGCAAACCAGTCAAACAGGGCTTAAACACACTCCAGCAACTGAAAAAGAGGTGGCAAAATGCAAATCCAAGCTCAGACAGCAAGAAAAACAAGTGGACCAAAAACTAAACGGCCTGGCGCGACAATCAGGCTACAACTCGCGCTAAACAGGGATTGGCGTGGGTTGTCAGTTAGCAACAAGGGCCACTAGCGCGACTGTGAAGGCAAAAAGCGTGCTAACAAAGTTTGCCAATTTCAAAAGAAAAATACACAGTCCAGGGCTTGGGTCACAAGCTTAAAGCATGTCAAAAAGCACATGGGCAGCAAGAAATTTGATTCCAAAGGCTTATCTAAGCAAGCAAACAAAGGAAAGCCAAAGAGGCAAGACAAACTCCAAATCGTTTAGTTCATAAACCAAACCGGAGATTGACTGAAGCAGCTTTGATCTACTTCACTACTGCAAAGCAATAGTGTTTCGAAGGCTATCTGGCCGTGTTTCAGACTCCGTCTAAGTTTACAAATCAAAACAACAAGCTAAACTCCCCAGCGGAGTGGCCAAATTGTTGGAGAGGTAAATCCCCTCTATGGATAGAGGCGATCCCTACTAGCCCAGAACGAGTCTAGCAACAATCAAACAATGCTATCACGCAAGGTCCTAATTGCAAATAAAGAGTAGGCGATGAAGACCTACTTGAGATCCAACGCTTTAGTTTGCAAAAGAGATGTCGCCCGCGTTCCTTTGCCTTGGCCTGTCACAATCCTCCACTATCCACGTGAATGGATACCTGCACACAAAGAGAACAACACAAACACAAGCGTGAAATCTAATATATGCAATTATACGTCAGTCAGGAAGGATATAATTCAACACCAACCATTACAAGTACAACGAGAATGGAACCATAATGATAGTCATCTATTATTAATAATTCAACAAAGGAGAATACAACCAGCGTCCTGACGTCAAGTCCTCCTTTGGCTGGGTGCTCAGGTACACGAGTCTTACAAAAGCTTGAAGGGGTGAGGGACAAGCTCTCTCTCTCTTTAGTGACAAAGTCTCCTTACTTAGGGAAAGCCTTATGGATACAAAGAAGGCTTCTTGCAACTCCAACCTTTTGATATCTTCCTTTCAGCACAAGTATTGCCACGAGAGTGAGAACTTTCAGAACTAGAACTAGAACTAGCTTGCTAAAGCCATGGGAACAAGCTTTTATAGAGGAAAAGGAAGAGATAAGGTCAATCCCCCATAATCATGGATTTGGCTTCATCACTTGGAAACTTCCATGGAATGGTGGCAAACTACTTTCCATCCAAGGAGATTCGAAGCCAAACCATCCTCACTCAACTTGGAATCAGTTTGGTGAATGAGGTGGACAGAACCTTCGGAGGTTTGAGTAGTTGAAATCTTTGCCCAAAATGGTTGGCGCAATTGCGACTCTGGGACAGAGCGCTAATGGCACGCCCTTTCATTAGGATTTTCCCCATTGGCACGGGCATAACACAGGGCACCAGCGCTAATGCAAAAAGGGTTGTTTTTAAGGGCAATGAGCAGAAGATGTCTTAAGGGCATATGAAGCTCATGTTTAGAGGTGAATAAGACAAGTGGTTTCAAGTCTTGTCACTTCTCACAAGTCCCGGAATGAGTCCTCCAATATGCGGGAGAGGGGTAATAGGGACGGTGACAAACAGTGACAAATTACTGTGTAACACATGCCTTGGGGGAATTCCATGCCCAACAAAAAAACATAGATATATATATATATATATATATATATATATAAAACCATATAACCATAACTCAATCAGTTGATAGTTTGATAGATATATATATGTGTGTGTGTGTGTGTGTGTGTATATAGATATACACCACCATATAATCATAACTCGTCTAGTCGAAAACCTTTGTCTAGTTCGGTGATGATGTATAAAAAATGTAAACATAAACGTTTATAGGTGGAAAAATATAACACACCACCTTCAAATCTTGTCTAGTCGACGAGGGTATATTTATGTATACATGAAAATATAACCACACCATAGTTGAACCTTCATCTGAGCTGACGAGGATGTATACACAAATGTGAAAAAAGGGATAAACATCAAGACTTATGTGCTCATCCAAGATCTATTAATTGGATAGCATTAAAATAGGTGGAAAAATATAAAGCATCCCTCTATTGTGACTGTAAATCCACACACTTTCATATTACATATTGGACATATTTATTCATCCATGGAACAAGTACACATTGGATTACAAAACTTATCTGATTAACTTGAATTATTGGCAACTAAGGGAGGGACTTCAACTCTCCAACCAACCATATGCCAACTACACTGCAATTTTTCTTGTTGATGACTACCTCTAAGCTTGATTGAGAGTATGAAGAGTTAATTTCTCAAGGGAATTTCACACCAGTATAAGTCAACCATATGAGAGAGGGTTTAGTATCTATGTGTTTTATCAATTTTCCCCCTACAGTAAGCACAACAATGACTTTGTTTCCTCTCATAAATAGATCATTTGGATTCACCCTAGGCACAGTGAAGGCCTGCTCAGTCCAGGGGTATGATCTCACTCTAAGGGTGGTTTCTCAACCCCAAGGAAAGAACCAAGTGAATTAATATCTCCACTTAGTCTTCTCGGCCAAGTCCAGCATCAATACGCATGGGTCACACTAGATGGTAGGGAATAATTTCCTAATCACACCACAAATGTTTTCTACAACATTTTTTCTCTTGAGCGTTTCTCTTCTATCTATATTTCTTCTCTTTATCTTTTTTTCTTCTCTATCCTTTGTTTCCACTATCATTTTCCTTTCTCTTATGTGTTGACTTCCAAACACTCCCCACAAGAACATGGATAGTATGCAGCTCGTCCTTCACTAGGAAACCCTAACTTAACCTCACTACATGTTGTGCAGATCATATAATTAGTCATGGATAGGTAGAATGGAAATAAATGAAGTGGTTTGGGTTTTGGTTTAAACACAACACAAGCAACTCCTCCTCCTAAGACCTATGAATTTATGTCCACTCCTCTAGCTCAACCATATTCTACATTTTTACATAAATTATCATAAACAAATATACATAGTGACACTTACATGGGGGTAGAAAAAAGGGTTGTTATAGACCTCACCCCCTTAAATGAACATAGTCCTTAGTTTTTTATAAAAAAACACAATAAATATGAAAATGAGAATATACAACTAATATGTCAATGACATCTCCCATGTCCTGAATTGTCATGTCTAGTTATGTTGTTCACTATGCTCGGGCTCCTTCAGGGAACAAATTCGGCTCATTGCTTCCTAGGACACACCTAATGCATCTTTGATCCCCATGAGTAGGTACATGATTCTTTGAAGAATAATTCACTCAATTTTCCTCTTTCATTCAATCACACACCTTCCAATTTCATCCATCACCTTCTCTGCTTCATCAGTCCCTTCAGCAATCCATTCCTTGGTGAGGCTTCCTTACACAAAAAGTTATTGATGGAGTCTCACAATCAAGGCGTCCCTCTAGCTTGCTCTAAAAACATAACACATCTTTCACAACATGAATTATGGCGACTAATGAATATCAAAGGGTTCCAATGTCACTACAATGCCCTAGTCTTGAAGGTCTTCAACTCCATTATGTTGTTTCTATGGACTCTGATATTATTAAGTTGATTGTTGCTTTGTAGTCAACCTCATATATTTATGTTGGACAATTTAGTAGTTCACCTACATCATAAGCATGTGAGTCTTATGAGATTAATCATAAAAAATTTAAAATATATTGAATCATATTAAAATACAATTTTTTTTAAATTGAATTGATACTTGTCTCTATAGATACTCTTTGCTTCCTTGCCTTTGCAAGCATTTATGGTTTATTAGACCAAGCAAAAACTTAATGGTGCATATTCTCCATAGCTCCACACAATCTTTAGCTCTTTCTTTACAAAACAATATCCCTTGTGCTCACATCCTAGTGAGTGTGGGGTACTTGTCACCAAGACAAAATCATCACCCACCACCAAGATAGATATCATCATTGATCCATAGCATTTTCCACCCAGGTAGATGTAAACAGACTCCAATGGAATCTACCACCAAGGAATATTTTATCACAACCCCAACATCTTCCATCCAGGCAGACATCATCACAACTTCAATAACATCTTCCACTAAGGCAGACAAACTGGAAATCACTACTCCAAGCAGTCTTTTTGTAAAACTCCATCCTCAATTCCAACTAACTGAGTAGTTTTACCACTAGGGGAAGCACTCAGTGGTGGATATACCGCTCCATGTGGTCTTTTCGTACAACTCAAAATAAGTCCCTATTAGCTAACATCCCAGTGAGCACAAGCATATTTCTTCTTGTTGCAGCTACTCACCCCTTTAGGCCTAGTAAACTCTAATTATAGGAATTCTACCTATCCAATGGTTTTATTATGTGGGATCACATTAGCTACTCATCTTTATATGCTAGGAAACCCCCATTCCAGGCAATCTACCTATCCAAACGTTTTCTTGTGTGGCCCCACGTCAGTCACTCGCCCTTTTAGGCCCAAGAAACCCCCATTCTGGGAAGTATACCTTTCCAAGGGATTTCCAGCACGAGGTGCATTATATTATTATAGACAAGTATTGATCTAGCATGCTCTAATAACAAGTGCATAGAGTATTATGGCCATGTAATGGTCTGGTCTAATCCACTGCACTACTCATGCAGTCTTATAGTCAAGGTAATAGTTATGACTTACTCCCATGAGAATAAAAAAAATTGATGGCCAAAATTCCATCATGGTAGTCTTCTTCCAAAGTTCCCAAATCATTATTCCACCTATGTCACAACATTTAGTTTTCCATGAGATACACTCAAAAATTTCAAACCAGAATTTTAATTTCCCAACTTTGCTTCATTCAGAAGTTAGATCTCATAAGCACGAAATTTTTAGTTATGTCATTGGGATCCTTTGTAGGTGGTGTTAATATGTCATGGTGGCTTTGATCTCACGTCCCATTTCAAAAATCTTCCTACAATTTGATCCTTCAATCAGTCAACACTTTTCAATGTTGATATGTACGCAATCTCCTTATTGCAAAAATTCACAACAGCCTAAATTGACCTTAAAATTATTATACTTGTAACAATTATATCACTCAAACTAAATTCAAATAAATTAAAATGAAACTTCCATTGAACTTTACATGTGCATCACATGTATTCCAAGCATTCCATAATGCAATTAAAAATTTGTTTCAGTAGACCAATGAGTCTGAAATGAGAAATACATATCTCTAATTTCATGAGCATTTTAGTTCTCCATTTCACTTAGCATGCATTACGAAAGTTATTTCAATATTTTCGGGTTGAAGGCTACTTGCCTTAACCATATTGTTTCCCAATTTCCTTGCGAAGCATACATAAATTTGAAACAATAATTTCAAGCTCAGTTGAAAGAATTCTTACACAATTCCTTTCATGTACATTTTTTACCTTGGCTTACTACTTGGTTTATTTATTTGGTTGTTATTGCCAACGCTTGAAGCCTTTTTGAAGGGTATATCTTCCTAATAACATTAATGCTATTACAATATTCATAAGTTGCTGAAGTGGTCTTAGCCTCACACATTAGTCATAAATTTATCAATTGAGCTATATATAGATTTCAATGAAAAAATCATAAAGCCATTTTCATTTGTATCTAATTTATGCATGTCCTCATCCATGTTCTCGATCTTGTGCACATTCATTTTAAGATCATGTGTTGTACATGCACATGTTCCATGCTATTCATATGTTGTAAATTTCAAATTCAATTTACAACCTTTATCATTTTCATTCATTCACACAACAAAGGCCAAAGTATAAGCATAACATATTAATAATTGTAGTCATCAGGAATAGGTCATTCTTGCACACTTTCCCAATGGATATTCCATGCGGCACGAAATCCATTAAATAATCATCATATTTCTCAAAACATAGTAAGTAGTATACTATTCACATAGGGATCATATTTTTAGAATTAAATCACTTATCTTCCTACTATGATGGTTCTCAACAAATGACCTTTCAAACTAAATAATATCATTATACCTTTATATAATTTTCTCATCTTTCTCATATATATATATATATATAATATATATATATATAGTTTCAGTTAAGGTAACTTCTTCTTATGTTATTTTCATAGTTTTCATGTCATTGTCCATTTTGTTCATGTGGACCCATCCAAGTCCTCTTAGTTTTTCTATTATCTTCTTCTATCTTATGTTGTTATTTATCGTATGCATAGGGTCTAGTTAGGGTCTTGCACTTTTGGTTGGGTTTTATTTAGTTCTCCCTTATGAGCTTCTTTACTTCCATTTTCTCATACCCAACAATCAAATCAAGACCAAACAAGGAAGGAAAGAAGAAATAATGAAAAACAATGAAAATGTAATGATAGCAACACACGAAAACAAAATAAAGTAGCATGGACATGCTCAAAGTCATCAAAAAAAGAACATATATCCAACAATAACAAACAAAGACATGCAAAACATCCCCTCTAGTACACATCATTCATTAGTTTGAAAAGAACTCTATCCCTTGATTTATGGTGTTCAATGTGTTCATCACCAAAATATGCACAAAAAATTTAGTCAAGAATCTTTCCCAAGATTTATATCAACCTGTTGACAATGTTGGACCCACCAACATGTCAGGGGATCTCCCCAGTAAGAAGTCCCAACTAGACCTCATACCATTTGGTATAGGAGTCCCAGCAGTGGGCCATACGGTATTGCCTTGACTATGGTTGCACGCAGAGGCAAGTAAGATGTCCCTCTTGGTAGCAAGGGTGTGACATATGCAACAAGTCAAGGAAGGTGCATGAATAGTTCTAACACACAGAGGGTGAGGCGAGTGCACCCTTTGGAAACCTGTGAAAGAACGAAGTTAAGAAGGGAACACACGAGCAAAGATGCATCACAATCTAGAAGGAAAGTATGCTAGCAATCCAAAGTGATGGTTAAACCAACAACACATTTCAGTAAGATTCATACATACATATATGGAAAGAGCCTTTACACACATACGTAACCAAATAGATACATATATCATTTAGATTAAACAAGATAGCTGAAATAATATATGACATATGCATGAAACATGTTTGTTCTGTTATATTAAGAAGTGAAAGTTCCAACACATACAATACAACCATGACCAACCACTAGTTCCAATAGCGAAACATTACAATCACTGTCGCCTGCTCCTCCAAAGAGATATACTAGCTCTGCAAAGTAGAGAAGCCAAGGCTCATTACACTGCTCTCTAAGCTTCTCTAAGATACTCCTATCAGAAGCTTGGCTAACCAAAAGCCCTTACAATGAGTTATGATGTTTTATTTATAGCAAAGGGTGGGGTGACCCTTGACATTCCCCTTTGTGACTCTTCATCTACCATCATGACTCTTTACCTACTACATGACTGTTACGTCCAACTATCGACACTTGGACTTTCACTGTACATGACGTTACATTATAATTCACCTGTACCCATGTGGGATGACATAGGCTTGAGAAATCCATGCAAGACATCACTAAGACTCGGACATATGTGGGATGACCAACTCTTTGACATCCTCATGGTGGATGACCGTGGCAGAATGATGCCAAGCTTGGTGGTTTGTGGTAGTGTCTGAGTGCTTAATGGTGACATCATTCTCAAAGTGAACTCTTACCTCTATTGCATGTGAGTACACTAATATGGCTCCTCTATCCAACTCATCTGATAACCTGCACATGTTCGTCCTGGGTACAGTTGGACCAACAAAATACTAATGCATAGTGTCTATGTTGATCTCCAAGAATGTGCTGGTGGTCATGCACATCAACTTGTCAGAATTCTTGTTCAGCTCCAGTCGGACTTGCTTCTTGTCTTTGCCTCAGTGACTATGCCTGTTATCACTCAGGTTGTCCCTAGGCTCCTAATAGAGATATGGCTGAGGTAACCACAAACCAATCTTTGGATTAGAGGTTCTAGCCCACCTGCAATCGGAGAGGGCTCTCTCCTTATGATTCAACCTTAGTTGATGATTTTAGGCTAGCTTTCTGACTTCAAGGGAGTGTTGTTTGTGATTGGATGGGAGGTAGGATTCTCGAGGAAAGAGGCAAGGTAAGGTGTGATAAGTTTCGAACCATTGGGCATGGAGTCACAGATTGAGGCTTGCAAGCGTTTTCTTGGTCACAAGGGGATACGGAGCGGGATAGCCACACAGGATACAATTATTGGTCTGCTGAAAGTACGGAATGGATATCAGGGATGAAAGGCAAAGGAGAATCATTTCATCATGCTGAAAAAGAGGAGAAATGGATGAATGGGATCCAGGAGCATTTAAGAATTCCTAAGACATGCACTCATATGTGAAAGAAACAGCGTAAACAAGATCATTTAAGAATACATGCTCATAACTATTTCTGAAGAAAACATTGAGAAACGCAGAAATTGAACTTAAGGTGTAATGAAACAAATCTTAAGCTATTCTTTTTTCCTGCAATTTAGAATGGCGGAATGGTGGTAAAAAACATAAAATTTAACAGAGGAGAGGAACACTTATTGGATCATGTAGAGGCACAGGAATTCTGTAATCATTCCTTGACCAAGAGAAAACATCAAGTAGTTTCGCAATCCATGCTTTCAGCAATCTTTGATTATGGAAATTATAACAGTTACAGTGCAAGTCTCTGCTCAGAGACAATGCTGGAAAGAAGACTGACCAACAACTACTACCAACCAACCAACCCCTCACAACATTGCTCAGGGTGGTATTTATAAGCAAAATATCGGAAAGACATCATTACAAGTGACCTAGACAGGTCTGCTAGAAAAATTTTCAAAATTCTAAGTGTTGCTGGAATTAAATGCAAGTAAATCTTTTTGGCTACGCTGGGGGCAGCTGGATCAGAACAGGTGACGAGGTGGCCCTTGGGGGCTAGATGCGGTGCTGCTGAAATGATTGTGCTTCGGGAACTGCAATTCGGCTCTGGTGTGAATTAAATGTGCAATAATTATGATTTGAGAGCTTCAGGTGGTTTCGCCCTCTTTCTATGAATCTGCTAGAAGATATTAAATTTTCTCCTGCTTCGGGCCGCTCCTCAAGATTTTCACTGATACTCTTTGTCGCTACATTGATGGCTTCCACCGTCAACTGATACTCTTTGACACGCTTGAAGCTTGATGACTTGATCTGATACACTTTAAATTCTGTCATTGATCTGCTGCTGTCTTTAAACCAGATCATTTTGGCACGATCAGATGATTTTCAGGCTTTTCGGCGCGCAATGGGCTAAGAAATCAGAAGATTCCCTGAAGATTCCTCGAAATGGCCTATTTCCCGTAGCGAAGCACTAATCGCGCATCGAAAACTGCCTCTGTTTCTTGTTCTGGAGCTCCGAAGTGCAATTTTTCTTCCTGCACGAAGTTTCGGCTTTCTGGCTGCTGACGTCAGCATGACGTCGGCTGTATGGTGGATGACGTCAGCTGTGGTGGGTCCCTGGTACAGAGCAATGTGGTGAGGTGCTGATACTGGAGGTAATGCGATGAAGAAACTCTGATGCGATCGCAATATCGCATCGGCGGGGAACGGAGGGTACTTGAGTTGGACATTCGGCGCTTGCGACCGCCGACCGCCGATATCGCAATATCACGTCGGGTGGTGACGGATGGGTGATAACCTGTATGGAGATGAAAGTGCGATGCTGCGATGCAATTTGGGTTTAGGGTTTTATGAAGTGTAAGTTTTGGGAGGAAAGAGCAAGTGAGTGGGTGCAAAGGGCATTTGAAGTTTCGGAAGGGGTCCGATTACCTCAAAGGGATCTTATACTTTGGAAGGAGTCCATTGTATCTGGGAGATGGTTTTGGAGGTCGAGGGTTCTTGCTAAGTTTCAGATAAACTGAGCAATTCCCAGGGGTACTTATGGTTATTTTCAACCAGGAGGAGGGATATTACGTAGGGGGATTTTACATAATATTAATAAGGGGATGGGAAGAATAGGGAGCTAAATAATAATGTCAGTGGTTAGTATGGAGATGGTAAGAAAGCGCTAAGTTCAGGAGACCTTAGGCTATTACAAGGGGGTAGAACCATGCTTAAGAGAAAGTATGGAACAACTTTGAGTAAAGCAGATCTTTACTCAAGCCAGTGTTATGAAGATGATGAACTGAGGTGTCAAGCAGATCTTGAACCTCTTTGGGGAAGTTAGTTAATGATGGGAAAACAGAGAAGGGAGTTAGTTATACTCTTTGAGCTCTTGCATACAATTTTTGCTGATTAGTCCTGAATGATATGACACCTGAAAACCTGGAACTGGTCGCAATTAGATTCAACAACCTCAGAACTACCTACCCCCCTACTTACCTAGCATTTTTTCTTATTTGTTCGGGGTGCACTTAGATTGCAAACCCATCATTTCATTTTTCTTTTGATGCTTTCCTATCTACATCTACCTTATTTTTCCAGGGCCCAGATAAGCTGTTGGGTCTCTCTATTCTCTACCTATCTAAGGAATCTGCCAGATTAACTGTTTGGACAGATTTACAATCTCTATATTCTAAAACAAGAAATTTAAACCTAGGGAGACCAAGGTTAAGCTGTTTGGACCTCCCTTTAACCGAAAAATGGCGATACCGGGAAAACTTTACAAAATTTGGAAGGCAATTGAATGAACTTGAGGTAGCCTTCTTCACCTGGAGACTGTTAAGCAAATATGGAGCATTGCAGCAGGCAAAGTACGACATATTTGGCCTGTAAAATGCCAGTCATGAAATATGAATAACCTGCTGCAGCAGGAAGCTAACAGTGCCAAAAGGGTGGGATCGCATGCATGCACACAATGGCATGCATGCTACTGAATTCCCTTGCATGTGATCAACACTACTCACCTTGTCTACTATGTGCCAGTTGATGGGATGGATCTATAACTTATACAAGCGTGGTTTCTTCCGTCTGTGCAAGTTGTGCCCCCTGATGTACCTATTCCTATTGTAACTCGTTCTCTCGTTTGTGCAACTCTTATTCTTCCTTGAATTGCTTCAACACATGAAAATACTTCTTTGTTTCTTTCTTCCTTCGTGTGATTTTCATGTCACACCATCACCTCGTAGCCTCGATCTCCAAAGTTGCTTTCATCATGAGTGGATATGTTTGAACTTGAAGCTTTTATCTGCCTCTATGATGTCAAAAACCTTCATCTTTCATTCGTCACGTGCAGGTGTGCTACCTTCTACTATTACTGATGGTACTACTCATTGTGGTTCCATTTCCATTCATCTTGATATCCTTATCCATGAACAAATTGATGTCTTTGTGGATAGGCAAGTTCATAGACACTTGATCGAATTCATCCCCAGTTGCGCTCTTAACAGTGTCTTTGACTCTGCTCTCCTGGAAGCCATTATACCTATGTTTCTGGGAGGCAGATGACACCTATGATACCTAGAGATATAGAAACACTCATGGCAAGCAATCTATCAGTTGAAAACCAAAACAAAATGGAGGATAGACATGCAACATACCTGTGTGACTGTCTGTGAAGATTGCGCAATTTTCACGAGGAGGCTAGGAGACTAATTGCCAATACTATGGACGACACAGTTTGGGCTGCTAGGAGGCTGATTGACTGTTGGAACTGCACAATGGATAGTCCAGCCTGGCCTGCTAAGGACTGAAACTATGCAATGCACAATTTTATTCAGCAGAGACATGCAACCAGCAAACTGCATTAAACAGTTTTTGGGGTCCGTAGGACATTGCCTCCAAGAATTGTGTAATGCAAGCTTGGAGGTAAATACTAGGCCAAAATTGCAAAATTTTTGGAGGGAAGGTAGAGCCTTCACTTCTGAAATGCACAATGCTAGCCGGGTAAGGCATGGTCCGAGCCAAGGCAGCCCAGACCGGTCGACAGGTGACTAAAAACATGAGAAGTCTAAATCCATGATGAGATGAGTGCAAACAAGAGTGAATGATTATGCATGAAAAAAGTAAGTGTAGGATTTAGAAAATGGGATGCATGCATGTAGATTACAGGATTCATAGAATTTTGGGTGGATTCATTACTGAGTTCATGATTAATACATTTGTCAGTTATAGTGAAGTTGAACTCTGATTTTTCAAAGGACCAAGAGGTAAGTATCTAAAGTCCCTAAAAACCTAGTTGAAAATGATATTGTGTGAGAAAAGGGTTATGCCAGTGTATTAATGTTTAGAAGAGACTTGACGGGAACTACGCGAAGTGGAAAGACGTTCATAAGAGATCTATATTTAGGTGCTTAGTATAGTCCTTTGTTGGTAGCGTTTGATGGTGACGAAGAAGGTAGTATTTTTAAAACACCTCAAGGTGTGATGCAGACTGTAAATTAGGGTATCACGGGGATACCACATTCATCCACTCCACCTCCACCATCCCCTCCACCTCCACTATTCAATATGGAGAACACTATGAAGATGCCTATATTTAAGGGTCTAGGGACAGGAAACCCTGAACAATTTTGGTTTATAGCAGATGTTGTGTGGAAGTCACAACAGATTACAGATGATGACCTGAATAAATCATAGTTGGTCACAACCTTGCAAGACAGAGCATTGATTTGGTACATTAAGTATTGTTCAACTCATCCAAGTGCGACACTAAAAGAAACGAAGGAGACACTAAATAGTGAATTCAAGAAGACTAAGTTGTGAACCCAGTCAATAACAAAGGTCAATGAGATCTAGCAGAAGGTGAATGAGTCCACGTGGGACTTTAATCAGAGGTTAAAATGTCTGCTCCATTAGACTAATATTCAGATCACGGATGACCAACACAAGGATTGTTATATTGCTTTGCTACTACCCCATTTGATATTTCCACTATCGCATCAGAAGATTGGAATGCAGGCAGAGACATTGGAGATTGCTATGAAATTGGAAGCCTCACCTATTCAGGATACAAATATGGGATTGCAAAAGATTTAGTCATAGTTGGCTAGCCTACATATGGAGTTTCAGAGCCTTAATAAGGGAAAAGAAATCCAGAATGAGGTTCATGCGGAAGTCTGGTGTTTGAAATGTAAGGGCCATGGTCACGGCAAGGAACATTTCTTGGTCTAAGCACAGGAGTAGTACCATGGTGCGCTATTTGTAAGATTATAAGAAAACATATGATGGACAATTTTCATTTTCTACATACGTTTATGTAGCTCCCCAACAGTTGTTTTGTAATTTCTATAAGTCTATGAGTCATGATGAGTGTTGTTATCACTTAAGAAATCTAATGCCAAAATTTCTCATACTAGCTTGATGATAAAGGTCAGTGTTAGTCTAAGTTGATTTTGTTTTTTCCTTAGAGTCTAAGTCTTAGGAGGTCGTGAGTCAAGCATGCATTCTTATCTACCACTGGTCACCCTCATTCATCACCGATCTCATAGTCATGTGTTACTTTGTTTTCAAAAAAAAAAACATTATCTACCACAAAGCCTTTTAGATAATTGCGTAGCGCATGTAACCTTTCTAAAGTGTTTTCGCAGCGCATTAACTCTGTTTAGCAGTTTCACAGCGCAAAAGCCCATTAGGTGTTTTCGCAGTGCGATACGTTATTAGGTGATTTCACAGCGCATCATTCAAAATTTAAACTGACCGCGCTGCGAAATCAGAGATTCTTGCATTCCGCAGCGAATCTTTCCCAAATGTCAAATCCGTTAAGTTAATCTATGGCTGCATTATTCTTTGTCAGTTCATGTACTCCACATATCACATCCCACCACCCATCTCCATTATCACAACCATTAGGTACGTTGATACACACGGAATACAAGTTCCAAGGAAAGCCACCTATGCACAAGTTTTAATGATGATTGTAAGCCTTGCATGAGTAACAAATCTGCAAGATTTCAATTTTAAAAACTATAATCTGCAAGATTTCAAATTAAAAAAACATTGTCATCAAGCGAGGCAGCCAATCAAGCGAGGCAGCAAATCAGGCAAGGCAGAAATTCAAGAGAGGTAGAATTTGTAGTTTGAACAGCACTAGCATTCCCTGCCTATAGGTCACTGAAACTTCATGGAGGGATCAGTAGAAAGGAAAGAACACAGATCAGGCAAATCTCTGAGAAACGAGCCTGAAGGTTTGGATATAACATTGAAGAACAGAGAGGTGGAGAAGGCATTTAAACAAGCTGGATGTTGGAACTTCTGCAAGAAGCTACAAGGGGGTCATGCACAAGTTACTAAAGAATTTGCACTGAATTTTACAGGATTAAACTCAAAGGTTGGTATGATAGAATTGCAGGTTTCACCAGACATGATATCCAAAGTTACAGAGATTCCAAGATGGCAAGAAAATTGCTTCAAGAATTTCAAATTTGACATGAACCCAGGCAAAGAGTTTTTAAAGAAGGAATTCTTTAACTCGGATTTGAGCAAGTCTATTCCTAGGAGCTATGTCAAAGAGTCCTATGCACATTTGCTCACCTGTATACAGAAATACCTGACCTGTGAAGGAATATATAACAAGGTGTATTTGTACCATTTCAAACTTCTATTGCATTTTACAGGGAAGGCATCTATTGATCTACCTTTTTACTTATTCCGCAGTTTGAGTAAGATGTGTGACAAGGTGTAATTAAGAAAACAGGATTGTGAGACTTGTTTGTTTCACCATGGCCTGATTAAGTTACTTGTTTTGCATGAACTTCAAAGGGTAGGTAGAGGATTAGGTGTCCAACAGACACATTTATATTCATGGCCGGTTTCAAGAGCAAGACCGGTCTCAGCCCTCTAGCTACAAAAGATCTTTCAACAACAGGTCCTCAAGCAGAAATAAGAGCCAAGAGGTTTTCAAAGTTAAAGGCAAGAAAGCAAGTAAAGGAGTCCACCAAGCCACTGAATATTCAGGATACACCCCAGCAGTCCCTTAAAGAGAAAATTTAGGATATGAAAACTGTACATGAATCAAGCACAGGTGAAGGATTTCAAAGAAGAAGAACGAGGAGCCAGGTGGCAAAAGAAAAGGGTAAGTCAGTGGCTATTGAAGAAAGTCCTGTTTCAAAGGGAGATTTAAATGATTTATTACAAGCAATTGACATTAAGAGTCCCCACTGATTCAAGCTAATTTGATATGTTAAGTTCCTATACCAATAGGTTTCGTCTTTCGTGATTGACAGTAGAAGGGCTAAATATGTTCATCATTGTAGGTTGCAAAGGTTCCATATTTTGTGTACATGCTATGAAAATTAAAAAATGAAAAGAGGGTATGCCTTAAAAGAATAA